>VNJO01011572.1:0-50098 GCA_008042535.1 Drosophila tani | reverse complement strand
TTTCGACTGGCAGCTATTCCGTCGCTGGATTTTCTTTTTACTGGCCAGCCATAAACGTTAATGTGGAGCAGCCAGCATCGAAGTGCACATCAATTTTAACAACAATATTTATTTGCCATTTTGGCTTCGACCGCAGCAGATAAAAGGGCCTTTCGATAAACGCATTAATGACCGGTCCTTACTCTGGTTCTGACTTGGCTACAGGATGACCAACGAGGGCAAAGTAGAGAAATAATTGTAGTACAATCGGATCAACATATTAGATTATTTAAAATTAAATTATAAAATTAAGGTAACTAAAGAAACATTAATCCTTATCAACTAAAAATATGAAAATAATCTTATAAAATCTTTAGTTCTATGCAAAAACCAATCAGTTACTTACCCCACGACTCCTTTGGAACTCCTTTGTCATGAGACTGTAATAATTGAGCTGAATAAAGGCGCTATCGTTAGTGACAGTATTAATTACTCCGCAGACTGAGTTGGCTCTCAGTATTTTTTTTTTCTGAGGTCAATACTCGATTTAGTATGCGGGGCATAATTTAATCGCACACAGGCGCTATTCTCGGCAAAAATCTTTTTCGAAATCTGCATACCCAACTTTGCTCAGCAAAAGATGAATCCGCCTCCCTCCTGCCTTTTCCCTTTACGTTTTATTCTTTTCAGCTTTCATTGCTCCAGCTCAGAATGGTCCGGATTTAAGGCATTTATTCCGAGGAACCGAAGGGAGTCCCGAGCTGGTCCGCATAAACAAAGGAACTCTGTGTGTGCGTGCAGCTTTGCTGTCTTTAAGTTTGACTTTATTGTGACAGTTAAAAGCGAAAATAATAGCAGTTAAAATCCCATAAAATGCGTCTTAATCATAAAAATGCGATTATAAAAATGGACGAACCGGAGAAGAACTCTTTCCCATCTGCGCTGGGTGTTGCTATTTTGTTGGCTGCCATTGCCTTTGCCTTTGGCTTCGGCTTTGGCTTTTATGAGCTGCGCTTATGGGTCGGGGATTTCCAGGGGATTACGTTATTATGGCTGCTGCCGGCAAGTCCTCCTCCATCCCGCGATGTGACATTTCTAATTGTTTATCATGTCGCGGTCGGGCGGCTTTAACTTCAGCTTTAACCGCCGTCAAGTGATGCCTGCGATTTTTTTTTATTAATTGTCCGCGCTTGTGTTGTGCGTCTGCAACTGTTGTGCGAACCCCAAAAACGCAAATCCTATAAATTTTTTACTACTTATTTACGCCACTACGGCGCATTTAGCCGTGTCAAGCAATCGCATAGCCCAGGTCGTAAAAGCCCAGACCTCGCCCCCATTCGATATCCAAATGCACGGAGAAAAACCCACCTTTCTTGTTATTATTTGTTATTTCGGTTTCTACCTTTTAGTGAGTAGAGTCCAGATGTTTTTGCATAGTGATTATAGTTAAATCTCCTATCAGAATGTAGGAAATCATTTAACAGATTGTTTGACATACTAATTTAATTCAATGCTTATTCATTGGTTATGTATTGATATTTCAAGAGCATTGTCTTGAGTTACCTGGGAATATTTTTTAGACTGAGGCAAATGGAAACGTCCGTGCAAAAGTCGAAAGATATTCCTTTGAGTGCTACTCGGACCGTTCTGGTTGTCACTCGGGCAGTCGTTTGTCGGCCAGGGGCCGTATGGGTGAGAGCTTTTATTTTTGTGAAATTTCATCACGTTTTTATGTTGTGACCACGTGACGCCACTGGCAGCGCCAGTGCCAGTTCCAGGGCCACTGCCGTGACTCTGTTATCCCTGCCCCTGACGGCCTGGCGTTCTAAGGCCCTGCCCCCTGGCTGGCCTGGTCCGCTCCTATCTGGGCCAGGAGGCAAGGACAGGCCGCCACACACCTGCTGGCACGTAGGAAATGGAAATGGCACAGAAGTCCGGCAGCGCAGCCAGTCAAAGTGTCAGTGTGTAAGCTTGTAGCATTTTCTTAGATTGGCACTGCCGATGCTTCTGCTTCTGCTACGCCGCCATTGTCCTGTCCTGCCTGCCTGCTATCCTGACGGCAGCGCCTTTCGAAGCGTCCTGTCCTGCCTGGCCGCTACTTGAGCTACATATTAAGTGTACTCGTTACGGCCACGAGACAGGGTGACCCGAGTGGAAGAACAGAGCTCATTAAATACTTTAATCAATAATAATAATAATAAGTTCACATTCCCCACTCTAGCTGTAAGTAATCTGTATGCTATCCATTAATAGCCTCGTATTTCTTAATTAATAAATTGCCTAAATTAACGTACAAAATATTTATTTACTTTCCAATTGTTATCACCATTAAATTTCTTTCGAATAGCAAAAAACATTAAAATATCTCGAAATATATTTTTTGATAAGACTTGGCATTGAGTTTGTTAGAATAGATAAAGTAAGGTTTATTATTATTTAATTAAAAATGTTTTAAACTAGCATTAAAACATAATATTTCGAGAACAAATGTTTAATTGAATTGCTGTTAAAAAGAAACCCCTGTACAGAAAACAGGCTTAGACAGGAATTAAGAGTCGGCGATGGCCTCCCTAGCATCCCGTTGTGCTGACACGGTCTCGTCCTGCTCCTGCTGTTCGGACTTCCACTATATAGTACCTATATCTGTATGGGAGTGACGCAGACCCAGCAACCAGCCCAATATGTTTCCATTGAACTGCAAACGGCGGCAGATGTTACGGCAGAACCCCAACGTAGTTGTCGCAAGTAAAAATTGACGAAATTTATGTTTGAAATTGTCAAAGCAGAAGGCGGGTTGTGTCACCTCCCCGGATATGGAAATGGAAATGGAGATGGGAATGGAGATGGGTGCACGTGGCAGTGGAGAAGTGAACCATAGTTACGCCTCTCAAAGCTTTTGATATTTCATCGGTTGCCCTGGCTACACAGAGGCACAAAGGTTAGCAGACACATACTCGTGCGGACAGGACTCCTTACGATCCTGTTTTTTCTCCACGCCAGTCTGTTCTATTCTATTTGACCGCACAACGTGCAATTGTCAGCGGAAACAACGCCATTGAAGTATTTTATGCACTTTCACATCATGGTCAGTTGGCGTTATGGTCTCGGAGAGAGCAACATGTGTGGCCAATGCGAGGGGTTTACAGAATGGGTGGACTTTGGCCCACTCTTTCGATAAGGATACGCCAGTATCCGGTACCCGGGTAGTGAAAAATAGGCACATAGACATGGTTAATTTTTTATGATTTTAATTTTTGACAATTTATGAAAACTCTCAAACTAATCAGGGCGGAAGGCAGAAGAAATTGTTGACAAATGAAAACAAATGTTGTTGCTAGAAACATGTTGAGTAACACCCATTGGTTCTGCCAACAAAAATGAAGATGTTGCAGAAGTTCAGCCTACGCAGAAACTTTAATATTTAATAACTCTCATGTACTAAAAAAAAATAAAGGCTCGTTCACAACAAATGTTCCCTATCGAGACATTTGTATCTTGACGCTCACTTCATACCGGTATACCTGGTATTATCAAATTTTACGATTTAAAGATTCAAGTTTTATACGCGGTTCCCATAAGGTACAAGTGCTAGAGTTATCAATCTATAAACTTTCTATGTATGCTGAACTTTAGATATTACAACAATTAGTGCTGCTAACATGTTCAACATGTTCCTTGCTACATACATATGTCATCATTTGTCAACATTTTTTTGGGTACCGGGTATCTCACAGTCACACTTTAGCTTTAGCTTTCCTACATGTTTTATTTATAATACAGTACCGAGTACAGACACCTGCCAAAACAAATTTATTTTTTATTTGGCATTTATTACCCATTTTTCCAAAGAAGTACTTTTATATTATTTGTGTGATATTTTCAACCTCCTCCCCGCCTGTAATCAATTGGTCCAGGAACCCAGTGGAATTAAAGGATAATACACTTATAAACTTTGTAAGGTAATTTCTGGCTAGGCTAAAATCCCAAATTATGTTCTAATCCTAATCAAATGAAATGAATAAAATCCAAATGTAAACAAATACGAGGAATATGAAATCTCCATAACAATGTACTACGAATATTCTATTGAAGAAGAGTAATATACATATGTATATGTTGCTCCCTAGGCTAGTGGAACCACAGACGAATCGCTTATTAAGCTGCTCGTGGAAGCCGCTTAGTGGCGTGCGTAGGTGAGTACTTTTTTTGCACAAATATTTGCCGTTCGCGTACTCGCTGCCAAACAAAAAGCCCGCGACTTTGTGCCAGCGCCGAAAGTATGCAGACAATGTGCAAACAGGCAGCGCTCGCTCACACACAACGTTCCCCACATCGCATAGATAAAAACTAATTTTTCATCAACAAAATAAAATGCAAGGGGTGCACTGATAAAAAGCGTGTGCCAAAGTTATAATTTACAAGTTGACAATTGTATTTTAAGATTTAAAATTCAATCTATCAGTCGAAAATTAAATATTGTTCAATTTAGAACATTTTTATAAGTAGATAAAAATATATAAAATATACTTTTCCTCAACTTAGTATACTTTTCTACATTGCAGAATCATTTTCAATTCTGTAAAGTTTTCCAGAGATATTCTATATTTTTAGGAAGCCTCTTAATTTGTAAGTATAACGCTATTTATTATAGTTACGAAATGGTAAACAGATTATTCCAAATTTCGATTACCTTTCTTAATATTAACCAAAAAAAAAACATGTTTAAGGCTTTTTTTGAAACGTTTTTTTTTTAATTTTTCGAGTGTGTGGGAAAGCGGCGGAAATAAGGCGGATGCTTTTGTTACTCGTAGAGCAAACGATATTTCAGCGCGCTTTTTTGCCAGCCGCTTTGTAAATGCGCAAATTTTGTTACAAACAAAACAAAATGGCTGCGTGCGGCGGCGGAAGTAACGAAAGTATCGATGCGTGGCCATTGATGGGTCCACGCCCCCTTTCCGCCCTCTTTTCCCGACCTCTTTCCCGACGAGGGTCTGTGGGATCCGCGTTTTATGCAACACATATTTGAGTCTATTAAAAATGCGTTTAAAATGCTTTCTGTGGTTTTACGGTTAAATTGTTAAATTCAAATAAAATTGATTTTTGTTGGCTTACACCACGAGGCGAGTGTGTGTGTTTGCGAGAGAGAGTGGGCCCTGCATTTACGCGCATATTGCGAATTTTTGCTTCAGTGCATAGTTGGAAAATTAAATGCAAAAAGGCTTACAACTAACCGAGCTATGCGGCCCAACAAAATCATTTGCAAAATGAGGGCTACATGTGATCGAAATGTTTTCCCCGCCAGCGAATTCTTTCACAGCGATTCGTTGGCATCCGGATTAGTCGGAAACCTTCCGCTCACCTCAACCACGAGGTGCAGGTAATGTGCACAATTATCGTGGATGCTGTGAAATGGTAATGAATTTCAAACCGAAGTAATCGATAAAAAATAATTCAGGTAAATGTATTTAACTCAATTGGATGAGAAGATGGAAATTACTCAGAGGCAAAAAATCCATTGTCATATTTTCGCAGACTATATTTATTTATTTGATAAATGTGTGCAATTTTTAATTGGCCTAATCACTGACTTATAAATAAATATTTATTATATTTGAATATTTGATCATTTTGAATAAGGATTACTCAATTTACTTACTTGTATTTTTATTAAATATTCATATTTATACTTCTACGTTTGTTATGCCTAAGCTTAACTTATCAAGACAAACACATAAACATATACTTATTTTATTTTTGTAAGACACAAGTATGCTTAATGATTATTAGTTGTAAGTCTTCCATGAATGTACCTACATACGTCCGTATTCTTGATACGTAAATTAAGGCTTATGGTGATTACCTATTTTGAGTCTCCATCTGAACGATGTCAATGAGATGAGTCGACTCATGACCAAATGTGTTAGTTGTTCCAATTCCTGGCTGCATATCGACTCCGAGACGTCAAGCTGGAACGCCAGACGATAAATGCCTCAGAAGTCATGTAAAAAGTGCCAGCCAACAGTCAACAGCGATCCGGGTGCAGCTTGCCCGGGGAAATGGCGAGTGAGTGGGCTTCCTCAATGAAACATGCAACGTAATTTCCATGTGGGTAACCAGCAATTTCTGGCATGTAACATTTTTCAACATCAGCAACGCCACCAATATGGCGGCGTTTCCGCTCTGCAGCTCGTCGAAGAACATACACACATCCGGGGATATGCAGCCAAGCGCAAACACTACAAGAAAAATCGCAAGTGAGGCGAATAAAATATTATTTTCTAATGCTCGAAGACACAAACAAGGCCAGGAGCCGGAGGGCAAAATGGATGGATGCTGGATGGTAAAAAAATACGAGTAGAAGAAGGCGAAATGCTGAAGTGAAATCAAGAAAAATTGTTTAGTTCTTTGCCTGCGCATCGGTCTCGGTCTCGGGGCTGGCTGAGAATAATGGCTCGGGTGCTCTACTTGGGGCTTAATCCATCTTAGTCTAGTCACATCCACTACTAAGGATGTGGCCGGGGATAAGGGGATAAGGACGGGGATGACGACAACGAGGACTTTGAAATGTTGCCAGAGCTCTTCGGAGATGGAGCGCAAATGTAAACAAAAAACGAAATTATTCTGCAGCATTTGTTCGTTCCCTCGCCTTTTTTTAAAGCGCTCTCCTCCATTTTTCCCATTTCGTTCCATTTTTTTGTGTGCTCATGCGAAAGCGCCTTAAGTTATGCTGCCATTTTTTTCCCGCCTGCTTTCTTTCTTTTCCGCCGCTCGCAGCTTTTCTTCTATTTTGAGCAATATTTTTTGTAATAATGTTGCCTCGCAGCGAACGCGGCTAAATGAAATGAATTGTGAAAAATGTGCTCCAACTCCGGCTTCGGTTTCTGTTTCTTGGGCGGGTTTTCTCGGCTGCCTCCTCGGCTGGGCTTCAGTGGTTGAGCTGGCCGCTTTCGAACTCAATTACATAAGCGCTGCCGCTTGGCAGTTTGTAATTTTTCGGCAAATGGCAAGTCACATAGCTGCTGGGCTGCTGTGCTGCTGTTCTGGCCTCGGTCCAAAATCACGTAAAATGTCAAATTGCGAAACGTCAGGGCAAATGGCGCGTTTGTTTTGTCGTCGTCGCTCTCGCTCTTGTCATTCGCCTTATCTACTATTTTAACGCTCAAGTATTTCTGCCTCTCGGTTCCCCAATTCCCAATAGCGTCCATGCACCCCACACACACGCCCAGCCCTTCAGCATTCAAAGCACACAACAAAAATGCCAACAATCCAAAGTTGAGTTTTCTTTGGAATTTCTTGGCGTTTTTTTCTTCTTTTCTCGAGCTCCTTTAACATTTTTTGTTCGTTCCTCGCTTTTTTTGACATCTCTGCTGGGGAGGCAACATGCGCGCGCCACAATGACAATTGCTTATTTGTGTTTGTGTGGGGGTCTGTGGGTGTGCGTGTGTGGGTGGTTGGTGGTGGGTGTTTGGGGAAGGGGATGGGTGACGGCGTGGGGGTGGCACTGCCACAGTTAACATGTAACTTCAGCGTCAAGTCAAACGAATGTTGTCCTCGTCCTCGTCGCCATTTTGTTTTTTGCCAGTGCTTCCATACACTGAAAAAAGAACAGAAGAGCATCGGCAAACAAAATTGTTAGTTTAGCAGTTAGTTAGTTAATGGTACATATATTTTAGGTATATCCTTAATTAATTAAATCAAATTTGCAAAAGCGTTGTAACTGTAATATAAAATGTTTACGAATATTTCTGAAAGTTTTTAAACGCCTAATATTATCTATTAGTAGCAGGGCATCCTCGTTATTCTCTTAGAGATAATATTTTTCACAATTTGTAAAAAACAGCTAGATTTTTTCGCAGTACTCTCACTGCTGCTGTTTTTCCATGGCTTCCATGACCGTTGACTGCTGACTGCTCTCGTCTTGTCTGTGACTCTTATGGCCCTGTTTTGTATGTTTGCGGAGCTGCGTTCTGCTACGCATTCCGTTGGTATTCTACCATTAATACTTGTCTACTTAACGGTAAATTACAGACATTAAACGCACGCACACACACACACTTGCCGAAAAGAGTGTGTGCGTGCGTCTGGCTCTGTATTGGTAATAAGGACGGGAGGACATCCCGCTTTCCGCATCCGTTCCACTCGGATGTGCTTATTTGTTGTCAGTACGCGTCAAACATTTGAAAACATTTATTTTTGCCCCGTACGAATGCTTCAATACTCGTAAAGCTTTTGCCAGCTGACAGCTCGTCGCCAGTTGCCAGTTTATTTTTTGCCATCCCTCCTCCAATTCCGGCCGGAGTTTCCGCAGTTTCCCGGGGTTCGCGGAGCTTCCCGTTCCCAGCCGTGATAAATGGGGGCCGCACTGCCTGTCGGGAAGTCCTCTATTTGTCCCCGTTCTGTGCTTTATCGCAAACTTTGGAACTGGCTTTGGGGGTTCCCGAAATTCAAGAGCTCCCAATCAACGAAATACCGTAAATCAAAACATGAGGTAATATATACCAGTAGGTATTTTTATGTAGAATTTTTTGTAAACTTCGAGTGCATTTAACAGCCCGCTAAAGAAGTCTAACGTATGTATTTCTTTACCCACGGTTTCATTGGCCTACATTGAATTTAATCGAAAGCAGTTTGACAGCATACAAAGGATCAAGGATTTTAAAATAATATACATACGAATATTTATAAGTAATAACAATACTTAAAATAATAACTACCTTTGTGTTATTGGAAAGGTTTTCAAACGTGTTGACTAATATGTATTGCATTTTCTTCCCCTCAGTCCGTGCAGCATAATTATGCACATGCAAATAGTTCTTATAACTAATGTTGTAAAAAATGTAAGTAGCAACTTTTAAGAGCTTACACAGATGTTCGATTGCCTGTTAAAGACTTTCACAAAAATCCCTGACTAAACCCGAAAATTCTGCCAGAAATTGCATCGTTCTATTTGGAAATTCCCCAAACCGATGGCGATGTAAAGTGTACGCTGGCCTCGTGGAAAAGCCAGAAAAGTCGAGGGGAATTAAACAAAACAAAAAGAATATCTTTTTGTTTTGTTTAATTCCCCTCGACTTTTCTCTTAGATGCGGCAAGGCCGTAGAATCAACAAAAGTAAAACAATACCAAAAATCAAACACACAGAACAGGACGACTGAAAGGTGATGCACGTTTCCATCTTCAGCATCCTCGCTGGAGGACAGAGCTCGGGATCCAAGAGGACGAAAGGAGATGCGCCGAGGAGGACTTGTAAAATACTTTTGTGTAACTTTGGCTGAAAACTTTATTTTGTGTATTATATATCCTGTTAACAATATACTTCAGTGCCGTAGCCATTGCCGTTGCTACTCCCGCTGCCGCTGCCGCTGCCTTTTGCCGCTTCAAAGGAACAACAAAGCCCAAGAGTCACTTAGCACTAGAAGGATATGCGTGTGTGTGCGGCGGTGGGGCGGGTGCGGTGTGGTGTGTGTGCGAGGTATGTGTGTGAGTGCGGTTTCCGTTAGCCAACAGCCTTAGTTGGTTGGTCTCACGAGCAGCTTACAGCGCCGAATGCTTTCAGCTTTCTTTTGTTTAAAAATTTGGTTTGTGTCAGCAACCACACGAACGCACACAGACCCACGCACACTCATCGCACACACAAAGCCAAATTGTTTTAAAAGAAAGTCAAAGGTCCCTGCCGGATGTCGAGGGGAGGAGTGCGAAGACAAAGTCGAAGACTTGGCGAGGACATGGCAAATAGGTGGCTCGGGCGGACAAAACTTTTTCAAACTAAACAAGTCATGCACATTTTTCGGCCTTGCTCCTGCTGTGCATATGTGTCTGTTTGCTCATATGCGGTGTGTGTATGTGTGTGTGTGCGTGAGCACTTCCGTTTCCGCTGCCTGGCAATACAAGTGCAAGAGGCATCGGCTTACAATTACACGGTGTATGTGTTCCAACATACAGGCAAATGCAAATTTTTTGCCGCCTTGTTATTTTGAGGAAATTTGCATTAGTCCTGCCGGAAACTTTGCGCCAATTTGCATATTTCACTCCGAGTCCTTCGTGGCATCCCAATGAAACCAATTGCGAGTACCCTGTTTATCACATTTCTGGCTTCGATAAAATGCATCACCATGCTGAATCCATTCTAACTATAATAATTACCAATAGCTAGCTCGAATGACAAAATAAAAAACCCACTTTTCATATTATTTTTTTTACTTATCTAACTTAAACAAATTGACATCCCTTTAAATGTAAAATTAAAAAAATATACTCTAAAACCTTAACTGATTGATTTAACTTTTTTAGATTATGTGAAGATAATTAAGGGAAATTGTCTTTAATATTTAAGCAATAAAACTGGTCTAATAAATTTAATTAGTAATATCCCAAAGTAGTTTGAATAACATTGAATTAAATTAATAAAAACCCTAGGATATTCCTTGGCTTATTAGAGTTTTCGCATCCTCTCTTAAGTATGCCGGGGATGCTTTCGCTATGAGGGGCGAACACAAATCACTGAATGGGGCAGCCGGCAAAGGGCCATAAATACCAAATTGACACTATTACACGGCCATTCACAGGACCGCCCCGTGGAATCCTCCCCGACCGCCGCGCTCGTATCCTTCTTACCTGCATGGTCGCCTTCCCGCAGCCGGCGAACGCGTGGCCGCCTTAATGGACACCTTCCAGATTAATTGCTGCCGGCGACGACGCTTTAACGACACCGACTACCACATGAACCGCAAAAAGAACAAAGCATTAAGCTCCGACCTGGCCGAACGGGGAAAAGGGAAAGGGGAAGGTCGTGTGTTTAACCAGTCAAAGTCACGTGTCAAATAAAATGTCAACAAAACAATTGAGTTATTTATTTGGGCATCAGCCCGCCGGGGGCGGCAGGGCGTTTAATTTTGGCCGCCCACCGGAGCCCGGGAAGCGTGTGTCGGGTATTTAAAAATCCATTGGCGGTCATCCGACTAAGCCGAGAGTTACTTTGTCAGTCCTGAGGCTCAAGTGTTGAGTTCATTGCAATGCAAGGCGTTCGGCTATTTTTTGATACGGTCACAGTCACCCCTGCACTGAGAGAAACACAGTAATTTATGCAAATTTGTATTTTTATTACGCGAAATCTATAAGAGAAAGAATGCTGATAAAACTTTGATAAGAAAGTTAAATATTTTTTAAAACATATGTAAATGCATACTACCAACTAATGAATTATTTCATATTACCATACAACTATTTCCTATTTTATTCATGTACGTATACAAATAATTACGTTGCTCTTTCATCATTCATATACAAATATATAGAATTTGGTTTAAAACCCATTAATTAAATGTAGCTGATAACTCTAAAATAAATGATATACATTTTTTAAATAAATGTGTCTCTGAATAAAATTACTGAAGCCTTTCGATATTCTCTAAAAAGCATTATTTAATTTATCAGTGAATATACTAAACTAGAAAACAATATTGACTAAAAATATGTAATGTCAAGTTAGTGCCTATGGAGCAAATTTATATAATTCGACTGAAGTCAATGCACAGATTCAGCAAATATAATTGGCTCACATCAATTTAACTATTAGATATTATGTAAACAAGTAAAATAAATAAATTAAAAATGTATAGATAATAACAATTAAAAAATAAATAAAAATAAAGGTAATTTGGTATTTTGTAAGGATTTAAACCTCTTCCGATTACGCAGACCACTAAGCTACATAGCTGTAGCTCCTATTGTTACTATTTAAAAAAAAATAATAATTTTTTTCATGATAGAGAGCTCAAAAATCGTGTGAGAAGGAGGCAGCATAAGGGCATTGCATATTTATTTATATTATTTAGTGAACACTTTTTTTTGGTTCCTGGTATTTCACAGTCGAGCCTACTCGGCTGTAACTTTCTTACTTTTTTTTAATTACAAATGCGCTATCTGACATATACATTTTTTTAGGATCAATCACCAATATCAGTAAAAAATTTTTCTAGTGCAATCGGGCCTCTATGTTTGCCCAATCGACACGTGCCGGCCGCATCGCGGAGGATGTGCTCGCCTCAGCATCCTTGTGGGCTGCTGCTGCTAAATGATTTTCTAGTTGCCAGGCAGCAGGAGCATCGTGGCCGTAGCCGGGATTAGCCGATGACGGGAGTGTCGCTCGGAGACCCGGGACGAGTAATGCCCTAAGCCGAGATGCTCAATTGAAACGAAAATGATATTTGCTCAGGCCTGGCCGCTGGCTGTGAGTCCTCCGAGCATCCTTTTCGGAGCTCGCTGCTAAGCAAATACAAATAAAGACCTTTGATGTGAATTTATTGGCAATCGCCAGAGATGAGGATGTGAGCGGGGCGTGGCCGCAGCAGAGAAGGGTGGGGACTGGGATTGCCGTGGTACCAACGCAAAGGGCGTGAGAAACATCGCAGGAAAATTTGCACAACAAATGTTTATGAATTTTGTGGCTCGGATAAATGCATAAATAATGCATGTGAGCTCGGCCACTGAATATGAAAGCCAAGTGCAAATGCCTCGTGCATATATATGCGCATAAATAAGTGCTAAACATTCTATTCTCCGGACATGACAATGCCCGTGTGACAGACCAGTGTTTCTTCATATTGTAATGCTTTTTCATTTAAAATGCCCTGTGTCTGGGCTATAAAACCTCAAAGTCACTCGCCGCTCGCCACGTGGAAATTATGAGAAGGACAACGTCATAAAGTGAGATATGGCTTTCTCGGAACTCCTTCCTCCCGGTGGCATAAATTATGTAAATGCACGAAAAGCTGTCTAAATCCGGCGTCCCCAATCCCGGGTCTCGTACTATTAGTGCAAGTCCCGGGGTCGTCGGTCCATTAGGCTCACCACACGCGCCACCCAGAAAACCTGACCCACACCACCACATCCTCACAGCCTCCGCCGCTCCAGAAATTTCGACAACATGTTGCGGCCCGGACAAAAAAGGTCAACATTTTACGGTTGATTAAAGTGCGCCAGGCTGCTCCAGCTCCAGCTCCAGCTCCGGACTCAGATTCACATTCAGCTCGGAGCGTTTTTGGACGCCCAAATTGCTGAAATATTTAATGAAGTGCATAAAAATAATTTGTAAAAATATTTCATGCATTTCGGTTGAGAAATATTAAACATGTCAGAGTATTTCGGTTTGTGCGCTGCCCCCAATATTTTTGTCAAATATTTTTTTGTGCAATTTATTTGTAAAACCGCCGATGGGCAATTTGCGCATATTTGTTAATGGAAATTGTTTAAATGGCCCGAAGTATTTTCCCAAATAGACTGCTGTTGCCAAGTTCGGTCGGGTCCCGCGGCGAGTCTGCCGTAATTGAGTGAGTGGCAAAAGGGGAGGCACAAAAGGTCAACTTTTTTCCATGCACCCACATCTCGGCGCCGCCTTCCCTGCGAATCCATTTAAATGTGCCACACAACTCCAGCTTATCCCACTCTGCCACAACCTTTGGGTCCCTTTATTAGAGCAAAGAATATTTCAATTATTCGCCGGGCTAAGCCTGGCCGGACTTAGCAAGGTGTTAATTTGGCTAATTTCACTGCGGCCTCGAATATTTCGAATTATTTTATATAAAACAATTTGCGACCAAAGGGCTGTATGTCGGCTCGACTGCGGCTGCGGTATTTCTACATTTTTATACGCTGTCGTCTAGACTGGTGGGAATAATTTAGTCTAGCTACACTTTCTACGAATTCGAGTTTAACTTACATAACTTTATTATTAATTACTTGGTCTAATATGTAGGTTTAGTAATTATATTAATAAAACTTTTCTAAGTTTATTGGCGTTACTCAGAAGTAAATAAATTTTATATTAAAAATTAAGGGTTAGCTGTTAAAAGGCGCGAAAGAAAGAAGTATTTTGCATGTGTACTGAGTAGGTTAAGATTGGTGTATTTACTTTAGAAAGGCTATCTCGGGATGAGGTTATTTTGTACAAATATATAAATTTATAATTTGCAGATAGTACTCTAAAGGGTTCATGCATTTTATACGAGGTTTAACTGTGTTGCAAAACTAAAGGCAAGTAGGATGTGGTGGTTTTACACGGTACGTGGAAATTCAACAGACCCACGCATCGTTCTACGGTTTGCCTAGGATGGAAGGTTAATTAAGATAAGTATACTATGTAGAATACGAGGACAACCTTAGGGTTCTTTTGAACTGACTCAATGCGATTCCAGTGGACGTCCCACTGGGGACTCCAAACGCAAGATCCATATTCGAAAATAGGACGAACTAATGAAATGTTTAAATTCTTCGTGACGTAGGGATAATCGAATTCGTTCGACCACCAAGCACTCAATATACTTACCCATATCGTCAACCAGAGTGAGTTAGTCTTAACTTTGGGCAGGTCTATAATAAATAATGTAAAAAGTAAGGGACCTAGGTTGCTCCCTAGCGGGTCACTAGAGGTCACCAGAAGAACATTCGACAAGTTGTTTCGTTCGCTTTGAAAGAGAAAACGATTATGATAATATATGATAATATGTGATAGTAATGATAATAATAAACGATAATAAGTATATGTACGCAGCATTAAAGTTAATGCTTATATAAAATCCCTTTAAATCTCTTCGCTGTTGTTTAGATTGGTATTTTTGAGTTCAAAATTTTTTTGTTTTTTGTCAGCGAACTACAAGTTGAACAAACTTTTTCTATTTTATTCAATCGCATTGGCAATTGTGATCGTCTTTTTGCTCATTACTATTCCGCTGGTGACAGATTGCCTCGCCTGACAAGCCCGATTGTAGCCAGAGTTTCGTCCTGGTGCCCGAGCTTCGTCCTCATCCTCGATCCGCAGTGACACAACCACCCCGAAATACTACTTTGGGTGGTTGCAGGCCGCTGGCATCGTAAAAAGCGTAACGCATAAATGACGAGGCTGTTTCCAGAGGGTCAGTGCGGAACGGAGATGTAAGAACCCGTTTGGGGGCGGGCGATGAGGCTGCAACAAGGAAGGAAGGCAGAGCAGAGCAGCTAGCAGATTGCTGGACAAGTGGCGCCCTTGTTTTGCGGAAAGTGTTTCCCTTTTTGCCGGCGAGATTTTATGGCGCAGAAAATTGAATGATTGATCGCAAAAATAGGCGCAACTAATTAATTTTCGACCCTGCCAGTGCGGGGTGTCAGCTTTCCGGAGGGGGCGTGGCCGCATCGATGTCATCGTCAAACCGGTGGCCACCTGCAAACAGAACCTTCCCTTTTATATTTTTTTAAAGTCCGAATACAGAGATGGAGAGATGGAAGTTCGGCCCTTGTAGCGCATTTCATTTGCATAATTTGCAACTTAATTTAAACGACTTCTGCGGGTTATATGGGATAGTGTA
Organism: Drosophila tani; assembly: GCA_008042535.1. NCBI lineage: Eukaryota > Metazoa > Arthropoda > Insecta > Diptera > Drosophilidae > Drosophila > Drosophila tani. Next base: position 34,781 of record VNJO01011572.1, on the reverse strand, counting down.
TCCTGGGGATTTTCACACGTGTGCCGCATTTTTTGAGCCTTGGGCTCGTGCCGCCCTTCAGCCAACCGCAATGCCACTTTTTGCGGTTCACTTCGTTTTTGTCATTAACTTGCGGCGACGGCATCCCACTCTATTCCCCGCCCCGCCACGTGGAGATGATTTAACTCCGAGCCAAGATTGTAGTTTCCATCCAGTCACATGCCGACTAATTTATTCATGACATCATCATTAAGACGTCTTGCCAGCCGAATCCTTTGAAGCTCCTCCGCCGCTCACCTCGTATTTACCTAATCGGAGCAGCCTCTGCCAGTTTCCGTTTGCTCTTATTTATGTTTACTTTGCGTCGAGCCAAGGCAACTACTTTGTTTACGTTGGCTTCCTTCGAGAGGAGAGGCTGCTTTTGGGTGCCTAGAGTGCCCTTAGTAGAGCATCCTTATCCGCCTCGCCTGGGCGTTCCGTTCTGGGCCTCCCATGAATTTTAATAAGTAAAGCATTTCGCAACGTGTGGCGTTCGTCCTTTGACTTGTAATGTTGAACTCGCTTCGTGTTTAACACCAAAACATCTACCTCAACTGACAATAATGCGTGTGGTTTCTCATTGAAACGAAGCTGCTTCGTGGTTTCTGAAAATAATAGATCAGGCTTTAAGCAACTTAATGTGACAATTAAAGCTTAAATAAGAATTCAACAGTTTATTACCTCATCTGTTTCTTGAACCAACTTGTGTATTCTATAAAAATTCTTCCTATTCCTCTAAAAATTATTTGCTCAACTTCAACCTGTGCGTTTTTGGCATTAATCAAGTCAAGCGTATCCCACAAGCGTTTAATATCCCAGCCCCCATCCGCTTGACGAATGGCCAACAATTGGCGTGTCCTTTGACATCCTGCGACTGCAACGGCAGCTGCATCTGCACTAACCGATTCTGAAGTCGAGCTGGTAATTAACTTTGCAACACTTGCAGTGCCGAAAGCCATGACGATGGTAATGGCAGTGGCCATGAAAGGGAACCTGGCCAGCACGCAGCATGCAGCTTTTTGTGGCGGCCGTGGCAGGAGCAAATATGTGTGTGTCCCTGTCAGCCGGCCGGTGGTCAAACGATGAAATGTCAACAATGGCTAACGCTACGACCTCCTTTGCTCCTGCTGACGTCATGCGTGCACTTCATCACCGCTGGCCGTCACGACTCCGGGCCGGAGTCCAAAGTACCGAGTCCAGAGTCCACCACAGTGCGAGTCACAAAAAGGCGCAAATTTACATTTACATTGACTGAATGATGCCGATAGTCTGGGCTTCCGTGGAACATGTCCTGCACACAGAGCTTGATTGATTTCGAGTGCGTATGCCGTGCACTGAAAAAGTGTCTTAATAGTTTTCTGTTTCTTCTGAAGCTCTTTTCTAGTTTTGATAATCTAAAGATCTTATACCTACAGGAAATGATGAAAATTTGATATTGGTACTAAAGGTAATTTTTGAGCTTGACGTTTCATATTTATTCACCAAAATATATGACTAAATATAGATTATCTATTTAGGGATTTTATCAGAAAATAACTTGTTATTAGAATTCCAACAACAATTAAACAAAACCTCATGTGTGTTTACTATGTACTTTAACGGGTCACTGACATATCCCTCTAAATGTGGGGAATATTCAAGAAAACAAGTAGGAAAGATACAGTCGAACTGACCGAATGTGAGATAGTACCGGGTACCTAAAACATTGGGGGTAAAATTAAAAGACATGGCTTTTTTACTTTGTCAGTCTACTGTGCTCAAATTTTTACGAATAAAACCTAATTGCTTAGTAACTCCAATACTTATCCGAATTCACTAAATTTAGAGCACATCCGCACAAATGTATTTATTTAATGTCTATTTGCTTTAAGCCAAAAATAATAACTATAGCTTAGTTGTAGGTTTTTTGAATGATTTTCAAGGGCGGAAATGGTCGTGACCAAATGTTACAACAAACTTTATCTGCATACAATGGACAAGAATGCTGTCGCCAAATTTGGTGCTCTTTGCTTTTATAGTCTCGGAGATCTGTTGTTTCATACGGACATACAGGCACGGCTGAGTCGATTCGGCTGGTGAGGCTGATCAAGAATATATAGTATATATGTACATATATACCTTGTGGGGTCAGAGATGCCTCCTTTTACGTGTTACATACGATACATTCTCGGTTTGCACTAACTTATAATTCCCTTGTACGCTACGGGTACCGGGTATAAAAATGAGATGTTTTAAATGTTTTTTCTGAATTTTCGGCCAGGGCTTTATTGATTTTTAACGCATGAAAATTACATTTTGGGAAAAGGTTTCATAGCTTAGATTTTTTTCAATATGCTGGAAATTAAAATATATCTCCTGTAATTATTCTGACAATTTGTTTTTTTATTAACATTCTTGTAAATTAAAAAAACAAAAATTTAAAGGCAATCAATTCAACATGCAGTTTTGCTTTCAATATTTTTTGAGTGTATTTCGTTTGTACGTATATCCTTTTTGATGGCCGGCAACGAGTCTTGCGTAAAAACCACGAAACATATTTGGTTTGTCATTGGACGCAGTGAGGCGTCCACTAAGTGGACATTGGGAGGAGGACCCACGGGGCGGGAGTGGCAGGGGATCCAGGGTGCTGGCTGGACCCTGGATCCTGAATGCGGGCTTCTGTAATGCCGAAATGTAACCAGACATATTGACATGGGAGGCTTGGAGGCGAGTGTGTGTGTGTTTTTCCATGTCCGTACGTGCATGACAAGTGGAGCCTCAATTGGTTGTCCTGCCAAACACTCACAAACACATACATACATATGCGAAGCCATTGCCGCTTAACTGCTTCTCCACCGAAGCCATGTTGGTTTTTTTCCTCTGGCTTCTGTTCACTTCGTTTCGTTTCGTGCCGTTGTTTGTGTCATTTGCCTGCCATGCGGTTGTACGAGTGCTTTCGCATCTGTGTGCCAGCGGATCCTGTGTGTCCTGATTGTGCGTGTGTGTGTGTGCGCCCTCATATCCTTGTGTGCATGCATGTGGTGTGCATGCAATGTCCTTGTGCAAACTTCCCGCACTTTGTCGTCGTCGTTTTCGTTTCTCTTGCTGCTTGTCGTTGGTCCTTTATCGTTTCCTGGTCGTCCTCGCCCATTCTGCCTTTTGTATTCCATATTCTTTTTATGTGTGTGTTTTGATTCCTTGGTTTTCTTATTTCTTATGCGGCTGCGCCAGTGCCTTGGCTAGTTTTTTAATGTTCTGTATGCTTTAGGTTGGGTTTTCGTTTTTAAAAGCTGTTTGAACATGTGGCATAAAGAAGACGGCGGAGTCTACTTGGCTTTTGAAGGCTTTGCTTCATATTTGACCTTTTCCTTTCTTGGACCCTTGCACGAATGGTTGTGGTTCCTGAATACCGATTCATTTTCGGCTCTAAATCGGCAGAAAGCACAGTCAAATGACCTCATGACAACCACCGGAGGGTCCTCAGTTGAAGGAGGACTTGATTGAACTACCTCGGTCTCGACATATTCCTAAAAAAAAAAGCAAAAGTCGTAAATCGCATAATTTACCTCTATAGGAATAAACTTACTCCTAATTGGGAAGACTGACGTGGACTCGGATATCCGGGATACTGAAACAACACAAAGCGTGTATAATAATAAGTATTTTCCTACATTGTCATCAACTTACTTCATTCTTCACCTCTGCATAACTGGAAAACGGTGCTGGACCTGCGTATCTAGAATTCTGAAACAACGAAATTGTATGTAAGAAGTATTAAAGATACAGTCGAGTGTGTCCGGCTGCGACCGATAGGGCTGCACATATTTTTAAGTACTTACCTCATATGAGTAGTCTGGATATGTAGAATACTGGCATGGGCATGGATATGTGATCGGCTGATATTGGTGCGGATAAGTATACTCCGGGGGATAGCTAAAGTTCCCAGAAGCGTAGACAGGATTTTGATAGGGATAGGGATAGGGTTGATAATGGTACGATGCAGTACCATAAGTTGGCTGTCCGGAATACTGATATAGAGGCCGGGCATAAGGTCCCAGAGTAGAATAATCCGATCCTTGATCTACTGTCAGAATAAACGGACAGTCGCTAGGTACTGCGATTGCCATCACCGGCATGCCATAAGTTTGGTTAATGGCCTGACCGCCTGCCAAACTCAGTGTACGGCTTTTAGGCACTGTCAAAGTCTGATTTGGAGCATGGAGCCCTGCAGGAGTCAGCGAACGGCCATTAAATCCAGACCAAGTCGCATTTGGGGCTTGACTGCCTGCCTGATTCATAGGACGGTTATTAGATCCCGTTGGAACAGAGTTAAGCTCTTGACCATTTCCCTGACCACGAAAGTTTATTGAAATTTAAATATTGCACATAAGAATATCGAACTCACGGGTAGTACAGCGAATAGATAGTCACTTCCTGACTGGGATTGGCAACTCCACATGTTCTTGCTGATTTAAAGAAACAAAAATAATGAACAAAGCTGCTCCGAGAAAAACGTGGAAACGAAGATGTAACTATTTCGATAACAATGTAGAATATATCGATGTTTAATACGACTGTCATTGTAAAGGTCTGGCAACCTTTAGAAGAACAAATAGTACAGTTGTACTTCCTTTTTTATTAATTCACAATAAAAAAATAGGTCACTAAAACATGAAAACTGTTCAATTTTTATATAAATAAAACAAATTCCACAAAATTCTACAAATTGCGCAGCCGATTAAACATATATTTGTGTTAAACCGTTTGAAAGTTAGCGAGGTGAAGATCGACGAAATACGCTTGCAAATTTTTGCTAGCGAATTTCGTATATATTTTACACAGTGTGTAGGTCATACTGATTTGAATTCCCAGCTGTGTATGTAAACAAACTTTATAAAATAAAAATGTATCCAAACACTTATTATTAATCAATTAGGCTTATTATAAGAGGCGCCATCGCCATAACTGCCCAATAGCAGATTTCCAATAAGTTTGCCTTTTGGAAATGAATTCAAATGGCTTTTATGTGTTAAATTCCATACTTATAATGGGCCTCGCCTTTAAGGCTTTTATGAATTTCACTCTATTCTCACTGCTGGCGAAACGCTGAACCCAAACAGAATTTTTCTATTAAATTTTTCTCCATCCTTCCGAGGTAAATAAATAATAATATTTTATTTATTTACATGCAAAACCACAGCTGTTTATTTTTTTGATCCGTCAACGTATTTTTTTTTTTGCTTCCAAAATTTGGCTTATCTTATTACGCGTGTTTGCTACGGATTTTGTATGGGAATTTGGCCAATCTTTAAAGATTTATTGTGACTAAACTAAGAGCGTCCCCAACATAATTTTTATACCCAAATATAAGTTGAAGCACCCCCTATCTATGGTTTTTTTTTTTTAATTTTTTGGAAGGGGCTCCGTTAATAGATAATTACCCAAAAATCTTTAGTTCATGTAGTTTACTCATTTTTTTGACTATGTTGTATGTATTTTTTCTCGTGAATCGTGATTTCTATCGGGAGTGCTACAGAAACTGCCGGCGGAACTTAGATGTTTTCAAACCCGAATTCGCTAAAATAAAAACACCGTTCCACAGAACTCCTGGAATTTTCATTTTTTTTAGCATTTTCAGCAACTTTTTCGGACTTTTCTGATAAGGGCTGTCACCTTCCAGGACTAGAGTATCCACAAGCAACTTTTTTACGTCATTCATTGATCTCATTTTATTTATTATTATTTAATTGATTGAATAAAAAATGATTATAATTATTGACAGCTAATTAAAAAAATAATTAAAATATTTAAATGTCGTTGCGACAAAATATAAGAGTTACTGGACATCTCTAGCATCTGACTCCAATTGACTGGCAACTCACTATCGGCGGTGATCAGCTGTTGAAAGTTCAACTTGTAAACATTTAGTTCAATTCGCTAACATTTCGTAAAAGTATCGCAAAATTGTCTTTAGCCAGGCTTTTGACTATTGGAGAGAATCAGAAAAGAAACCATGTAGCGAATGCTTCTCAGATGCGCATCTGATCCATTTTTAAAAGCAGATGTTTTGTATGTGGTTTTTCTTATTTTGAGCATAATGTTATCTATGTATGTATATTATGTATATCGAACAAGATATTCTACGATTCTTCGATTCTACGGCTGTATATAGTAGTCTCCTTGCGCACCACAGTTTCGGTGCTCATCGTCACTACGTGGACTGCCGTCCACAGTGATAAGGTGGAAACAGTAGCTCCGAAAGTCAGAATCGGACTGCGTGGCAGCACTGGCACATATTGTTTTGGTATTGTTTTAAACCTAGTACTCAGACCGACGAAAAGTGTTCGTAAGCAGTGCTAGAGAGCCAGAGGGCGACTATTGTCCTCTCGTTTTGACTCAGTGCTTGGATACACTTTTCGTCTATCTGAGTACGTAGCTTTAGACGCGAAATCAATCGGCAGAAATTCAATTGGGGCTTTGGATATGCAACTGCTTATGTTAAAAAATGTTGATGTAGATTACTCATAAATAAGGCCAAAGAGTTATAAATTTGATCATGTAACAGAAACTTGTTTGCACCATTTTGCTCCTTTACGAAAAATCATGCTTTTCCAGTCTAATATGTGTTTAGAAACGCTAGACATTTGGAGCAAAAATACGCTTATAGTGCATTACATAAGTGAAAAACATTTACATAACGAAAATATTAGTTTAATAAATTTATTGAATTATTGCATTTTATAAGAAATTTGTTAGGTCACCTTGGGAGCCTAAAATATTGTTAAAATCTAAATTTCACTCGAACCAAAAAGTTGTCAGATCGTCTATAACCGTTATATAGTCGGCTATATGAAATAATGTTCCAAAGTATAAAAAACTTAGTAGGTTATCTAAGAATCTCAAAATATACATAATACAGACCAACTTTAAATTAAATAGTTTAAAATTTAGAGTTTATGCAACCGAAAAACAAACGATAACAAGTAGGAAAGCCACAACCATGTGTACGACTGTGAGATACCCGGTACCCAAAGCTTTTTGGGTGAAATTGAAAGCCACATAGACATGGAAAAAAGCAAATGTTGACAAATGAAGATAAATGGTGATAGGAATTTGATGGCAACACCCAAAAAACAATTGCTGCTAGGAACATGCTGAGCAACACTCATTGGTGTTGCCAACACAACTGTATATTGTGCAGCAGAAGAAGAATACATCTTAACTTAATTGTAAATAACTTCCATGTGTATCATCCGATTCTAAAAGCACGTCCGTACAATTATATTTATTTACTTTAATCCTATGTAAGTAGTTAGCTTAGTTATACGTTTTCTGATATTTTCGCGGGCGGTAGGTGGCGTGGCCTAATCTTAAAACTAGCTCTAGCTCTTATAATCTTTGAGATTTGTTCTTTTATACGGATGGGCAGACGAATAGACGGACAGTGCTAAATCGACTCGACAGGTGACGCTGATCAAGAATATATATACTTTATAGCAGAGATGCCTCCTTCTGTCTGTTACATTCATTCGCGGCTGGCACTATGGCTGTGGGTACCGGGTATAAAAACCCTAGTCCGAAATTCTCTTGTTGATGCAGATGCGGATCCAGGGTTAGTATGCTTTTAGACTGGTTTCTTACAAGTGGGGCACAAAATAATACTTTCGGACCTCTACGTGGTATTTCAAATCATAAACGCCCTTACACACGCTTTTTATAAGGTGTAGTACAAATTCAATTTTGTCATGCATAATGCATAATGGCTTTATTGTATTTTCCCATCGCGCTTTCCTCATTCTTGCTTAATTTTTCCCACATCCCCGATGACAGGGCACTTGTTCTCAAGGACCTCGAGGACTACACATGTTAGACCCGCGCAACTTGAACTCTTGATTAGCTCTGTGCATTTTTTATCGCTGTGATCAGCATCGACATCGGCATCAGCCCATCATCGACAAGTGTCGTACCATCGAGTGGCAGGCATCCGTATCCGTACCCGTATCTGCATTTGTATCTGTATTTGTTTCAGTTTCAGTCGCTCAGGATCCGGATCCGTATCTGTAAGCGATATCTGTCAATAAAAAACTTCCATGAGCATACACACTCAAAGCGTGGCAGCGCGTGTCGCTACTTAATTGTTAAACATTTTGTAACATTTCGCCGAGATTAGCATCGCAAAAAGCGGAAAGCCGCGAGGGGAGTTTGCCCGTCAAAGGGACTCGGAACGGGGTGTGGTCCTCGCAAGTCAAACAGGTCCTCCTCACAATGGGAATGGGACGAGTGCCGGAACTGGGACTGAGACTTGGCTGCAGATCCAAATCCTCTGCCGCGGGTAGTTTGTTTGTTGCTGTTGCGATTGTGATGCGCGGATAATCTCCAGTGAGGCACGTGAGCGCTGTTTATTTGTTTATTTGCTTGCCAGCCAGTCAGCCAGCCAGCCAACCAGCTATCCACTCAGCTCCTCTTCACTCCGCGAAGGTGTAATATGTTAAAGGCAACAACGGACAACAAGGAGCGCGTGCTCCGGACACGCGGCACAGATTTTTCACATGGATAAGCTTTCGCCTTTGCCATTGCACAATTTCCGAATGCTTGTACCCCAATCGCGGGTCAAAACTTTGCGGCACAGTGAAATTGGCTAAAATTGAATCTGGGAAGGCACACACAGTGAGCACTCTATCTCAAGATGGTACTAGGCGGAAATGAAAAAATTAAAAAGGGATTTCGCCTACGAAATCAGCTTACTTAAGATTGAATAGATAATAGTATAGTTGATAGTATAATTAGGGCCTATCCTTTTTAATGCAATTTAAGTATTGCTTAGACCTTAAGTTATATAAGTAAATTTCTTCCCCTTTCAACAAATTTAAATGACATTATTTGCAACCGGTTTGCCCCTGTAAAGGGCTTTAAATAACAAAAACAAATAATAACTGGGTTAAAAATGTACCAAGATCAAGCAAGAATTAAGGCTAGGAATGGAGTTTTCTTTACCGATAACTATCACTGTGGTGAAACGTTCTCCTATTCCTTTGCCTTAGTTGGTTGGTCGTCATTCTGTTAAACCTTTTGGCATGTCCCCATGACCATTACTGTGTTGTTTCTGTGGATATATGCTATGGATGTGTATGTGGCCACTATTGCTTCCCTTTTTTCCCTTCTAATATTTTTGGCGACTGCTGCCGCTTTTTGCGCAGCCATTTTGTGTCGGATCCCCTTCGGCTATCCGGCTATCCTGCTATCCTGCCAGCCTGCGCCCCTAGAATCCCCCTACAAGGCTCCATCCGTTGGCACTCGACTCGGATCGAGTCGCTAGCATTTTTCGCTGGCATCGCATTTTTGCTCTGCTCCTTTTGCCACTATCCTGGCGCTGCCAAAAACCATATCCTGTGCGCTATTTGCTTTCCTCGATTTCTATTTGCGCCCCGGGCGCTCGTGTGTGTTAGCCAGTAGTGTGCAGTGTGTACTGTGTGTTGTGTGTGCTGGAGTATTTCTAAGTATGCCGAGCATGTAGCTTTTGGTATTTATGACTATTGTCGGAAAGCAAATATTTGTCTGCAGCGCATAAAAACAACAGTTAAACGAACGGGCTACGTATACGGAATATGTATGAGCTGGATCCTGGCTGTGCTTGAGTGTGTTTGTGTGTGTTTGCCATGTATTCGCACTCGTATTCGTATTCTCATTTTTTCTGGCTTTTCTGCCGTTTTCGCTGGGAATAATAAAAACAACTGCAACAACCACAGCAAGTGCTACACGAACAGCAGAAAACTACTGCCAAAAGTGACGTTGGTTCGGTATTTTTCCTTTTTTTTTTTTTTGTTATTGTTTATTCACTCTTGGTCAGTATTTTTATGTTCCTGCATTTTTATGCTGACCTCAAGCTGGCTTGGCTCCCATAAAAGCTGGCTGGCCATTGGCCATATATGTATGTGTGTGGCAGGCAGACTGCTCGGAAGGGGGTTGCGATTCTACCAAGATTGGCCGCTCGGTCAGCTCCCCGAGCTATTGGATTGCCAACGAAGAGAATGTGGCGACCATCTCGGGGAAAATACATTTCTTAGGAACCTATCAAGTCGAGTTTATTTACCAATAATTAAGTTGTTTCCCACCGCTTACTTGCGCATTTCCAGAAATAATTTTTGTATATAGTCAATGCCTTTTAAAACAATCAATTATCAACCGATGATTTCGTACAAATACTATTTTAAAATACCAAACCTATAAAATTTTATGGCCAACTGATGGTTAGATCTCTTATAAGTTCGTTAACACCGCTGAATATAATCCTTTAAAAAGTGCAAAAATATGTTATATACCCACATTATTATTATATATATATTCTATATTTTTATTTAAGGTCAAAGATCACCTAAGAAAAATACACCATAAATGTGTCCAATAAGTTTTTTTAGAATAAAATAAAATATTTATAACATCGATTTGCAATAAGTCCGAAACCTCAAAGAACTGGGTATAATTGCTTTCCTCTGTAAATTATAAACTAAAAACCCAGATCAACAAACCATTTAAAAGTGGGATTAGATTAAACTCCGCAAATCCACACTGACAATGGAGAGGTGTAGTTTTCCCACAACTCTCATCGTCAGAGCTAATGCCACCCAGGGATACGAGGATGGTCTTCACAGCCACCACTCTTTGGCCCCTGCCTCATTGAGTCCTCACTAAACAAACCTCGAAATCGTTCCCATGGGCCAAATATCACACACATATTCGGGGACAGATTGAAATGACGACTTTTAGTATCGGAGATTGGCCATGAAGTACGGTTAACGACTGGGTGGGCACAGATGCGATCAGAATCCGAGTCCGAGTCCGCGTCCGACGAAGGCAATTTGTGTAAATATTGAAACGTTTGCGCCGAGCGCCGAAATCAGAGAAATCAGAGATTGTGCGGCTGATTGGAGTTGGCAAACTGATGGAGGAATTAGGGGGATGTGCTTTGAAAAGGGCTCTGAGTCCTGTTTGCCTGTGAGCCATTAATGCCCTAGCAATATAAACTATTTGCCAGGTCTCGAATTGTGTGCCTGCAGGAGATTTTCCAAACCCAGACTGAGATAGCTTTTTCCGCTAATAAGCTAAATTCACACCAATTGGGGATGAACTAATGATTGACCACTGACCCAAGAAATGCGCAAAATTCAAATATTTTTCAAATTAAACTTGAAAACACTTTGCCCGCCCGTTCGGTGCTCGCCCAATTTGTTGTTCTCCGTCGTTTTTGGCAAAAACGCTCTTTACACTTGACTTCAAATCGCTCAAAGGACGCGTTTTATGCGTTTGCGTTTTGGCCAGGACCGAGATAAAAAATCATCTGTAGGGCAAAGACAGGGAGCACGGACAAAGAGGGGATTTCGGGGGTTACGCATCAAAGCGCCCGTATGAAAAATGGCCAAAGCGCGATACGCCAAATTGAAAGCAAGAAAAATATGGCTGAAATGTTGCTTTTTCAAACGGCCAACCCGCTGTCCATGGCCACGATGAAGCTGCTCCTCCTGCTGCTGTTGGGGGGCAGGTTGGGACCAGGGGAGACGCGAAATGGGAGATGAGAGATGGTGACGATGATGGCGATGATGCCCAGCCTGCAACTGATGATGGCGCCCTGCCAATGATGAATGCGCCCAAAGCCCGTTCGCGCTCACATTCCGCGTTCTCAACGCAAATGAAATTGGAAAATGTTCTGCAAGCAAAAAGAAAATTCTATCCAACCAGTGGCGTCGGGAAAGAGGATGGTTTTTGGCGGCAGGGGCTGGGGCTTGCGTTGGATCGGCGACTAGCAAAATGAAAAATAGTCAAGCAGAAGCAGCACGCAAACAATTTACGGGCCATCGATGCTGCGTGGTACAGTGCCCAAGATATTACAAAAATTATTACAATTTATTTAAGTAGTCGATCTAGGTATACAAGTTTGCAATAAATTATTTATCTAATTGTAAGTGAAGTTTTTAGGATACAATCCTAAGATCATAATAGAAAAGTTAAGCGAATAAAAACCTAAAAAACCTAAACGTTGAGATAAAATTCACATTTTTACCAAGTTTTTTTTTAATTAAAATTTTAAAAGGGCCAGAAACTATAGAGCCGATAATAATTTTTTTTTTCTTAGACCTAACATTACCCTTAATATAACCTTTACAATACAGCGTTTCTTAGTTCTTAGAATATATTAAAAAAATATCTTAAATTTTTTAGATGTGTAAATTGACACAGTTTTATTTACTGAAAATTATTACATTTCCGATGTCTAGGAGTTTTAAGTCATTTATTTTTAAAATATCGAATAAACCGGGTTTATACTTACTTTAAATTAATTTCAAATATAATAATAAACAACATAATTGAAATAATGAGAAATACCTATTTATTTAGATAAGAAATCTTGAAGTATGTAAGAAACGTATAGCAGATTAGTTCATAAATGAAAAACACTGAGACTATTGTATAGCTCATCTATTTTAAGTCATCTAATTTAATATTTTATATATGTTAGATAATTAAAGAGTTAAGCTTTCAAAATGCTTCAGTATCTATATTCTTGTATAACTAGCATATTAAAATAGGCTTTAGACAATTTGTAGCGCTAGAAAGAAATAATTAAACAATAATTATAGTAAATACTGTACATTTTATTGCTTTTTTTTAAATAGTTTTTAGCTTCGGTATTCGTGACAAATAAAAATGTGCATAAATAATAATCTTGCCAAGTGTTTAGATATAAAATGAAATTTAATGCCTCGAATCACAGTGCCAGACGCTTTTTGACGCTGGCCAGTCGGAAATATAAGTTTTATGGCTTATGCTGGCCGGCTCTAAACACGCGTATGAAATGCGAGTTGCTCCTGGCACGGCACCCTCCGAACGTAACCCCCAATCCAGTCCTGCTGGCCCCGCCTCCTAACCTTTGGCAGCCCCCAAAATCTGCAAATCTCCGGCGTAGCCAGTCACTGGCAGCTGAGCAATTTATTGCCGCTCCAGCGCACGCCAAATGAATATTGGTTTCGGTTTGGCCAACTGGGGTTCTATTTGATTTTGGCTTTAGCGTATTGCCAATATTTGTATTTGTCTTTGGCGCTTGTCGCTGCCCAAAACTTCAAAGTATCATTTTCATTTTGACAGGCAGGTCGGGAGATTTGGCAGTAGACAAGGACGACGGGCCACAGGCGTTTAAATATTTGGGAAAAGCGTGGGGAGCCAGGACTGAGGCTCCCACTTTGGCCACAGATTCGAGTTCACAGAATTCAAAAATTTCACACCCTCTCACAGCTCTTATTTGTTTTTGCACTGGAATGCAGATCGAATGCGATTGCCATTTGCAGAGTCGTTATTCCCAACCTCATTAAAACCGAGTCACGGCTTTGTATAAACATAGTGTCCGAAGAGTGCAGGGCTCTGAACCCGCTGAATGCCCGCCCGATTATAAACAAAGCCTGAGACCAAAATCCAAAGACAAATAAACCACAACGGCCAATAATAAACTGGGAATAAGTGGGAGTCATCGCAGGACTGGATGTGGACTTGAGCTTGGATTTCGATTCGAGGAGGCCCGGGCTACGGGGCAATAACAAACAGCACTAAAATTGACATTGAACAAACAGGGATTATTATCTGGAATGCTCAAGGAGCCGAAAGACAGACGATATTCAAAACTAAATTGAGCACATGCTGCGCCACTTCACAGACCCGGCCTCCCCAGTCGAGTGTCGAGTCTCGAGTCCATTTTTGGACTCGGTCGCAGTCGGAAAATCCCAGAGCTGCGGCTGCTGCGTGTCCTTCATGTCCTGCATGTCCTGCTCATGAGTCGGGCGAGACAGCATGTCTGTCAGAGCCTGCCTGCGACGGCAACTCGAGCTGGATTGGGACTGGGAGCTGAGCTGGCAAGCTGAATGCTGGAGACTCGTGTTGACACAGATCGGCACACCGGGCACCAAATTATTGGGTTGAGCTACACTGCAAGAAAGCGTAAGCAGCGAAAAGTAATAGTAAGGCTTCCAAATGGGAACTAAAGTCTTAGAAGATTTAATCTTTACAATTAAAAGTATATTTTTAGAAACAAATACTTAAATTATTTTGCAAGCTCTAGGAGTATATACATTTTATTCAAGACATCTTAGCAACTGATTACCTATTGAAATACAAAACAACAAATATATTCAACTTTAAGAGGATGTTTTAGTATCGCTTACAGTTATGAGAATATATTTCAGTAAATATAAATGTATAAATGACTAATATTCCCTGTACATCCCTTTCAATTTGAATTATAATCAGAAATTACCGCACTCATTTGCCGAGTGTACTTGAGCTGCAGCGAGTCGAGAGCGAAATCTAAACATCTGCAAAATTACGCGCATAAATCCTTTAACACTTTTCCTTCGTCCTGGACACTAGACAAGCCCTCGTTGGGGTTGCATTTACCACGCGGGGCATCGTCAAATTAGCCCACTTTAGGGTCGGCCCTGCTGAGAGGCCTCCGCACTCCGCTCCCTCTCTCTCCGTCCTCTGGACTACTCTCAGTCCTCGTAGCGGGTGCAGTGCAGCATTCCTCATACCCATTGTTTACGCTCTTCATATTTCGTGGGAGGAGTAAGCGAGAAGGTGCACCGGAAGAAACCTTCCGAATAAACAAACTTTACACTTTTAATTCGTTTTAATATTAATCCAAGATCTTAAAGAGTATTTTATAAAAGAAAACTTGATACCTAAGCTTTAATGGTTTTAGTTTCAGGAAATACTGTTCCTTAAATCAATTAGTTTTAAGAATTTATTATAAATAATTATAAAAACACTCAAGTATTCTAAACTTAAGTAAAGTGTATTTCAATTATTTTGTTGCTACTTCTGTCATATTTTTCTCGTGTGTAGTGCGTATTGCTTGTTGCGTTGACAGTTCGCTGCCTTTTCAGTGTTGACCTCAGCAGCTGCAGCAATGTCCTTCTTGTGGCTCGGCGTCCATACATCTTGGGTCCTACTGAATCAGAGTCTAGATACGGATCACTGTTGCCTTGCTGCCAAAACAAACAATGACACTACCGCCCGCTCCATCTGGGCAACTTCTACTTGACTGGCCGCCAATAGACGACTCGAGCCACAGAGTTAGAGTAAACGTTTCCACCTAATGACCCCTATCCCAGCGCCGGGATGGTGGTCCTGGCCTGCGAGGTCCTGAGGCATATTTTCAAGCCATCTTCGGCGGCTCCTTCGTCTAGGTTTCTTTCTTGCCACTTACCTCGAGCCACTTACCACTTTCCAATGCCAATGTCTGTGCTTCATGCCTCCTCAGTGCTTATCATGCTCAAATGGTAATTGAAGGGCCATACAAAAACTATTTATCCTGAGGCTGCCGAGCGTGCTCTTGCTGTTGCTGTTGTGGTTATTCAATATTACTTCGTCCTCGTCCATTGATGAGGGGTGAAAGGGAGCGGCGGGGACAGAGACAATGGATGCACTCAACCCAAACCCGAATCAGAATCACAATCTGAATGCTAACCCATCCGATCCGAGAGAGACCCCGAGCGCAGCTACCCTTTGCCATTTGTTTTCTTTTTCTCCTCCGGTGTTTTATTAAATTTGTTTCCAGTGCCCCGGATTCATCCTGTCTGCCTGCCAGCCTGCCAGCCCTTTCTTGTTCCTGTTTGCAACGAGTTTTATGACAATTTCCACTTTTTGCCATTGTCGATTTGATTTTATTACCGCTCTCTCTCTTTGTCTGTCGGCTTCGAACTTATCGACTGTATGATGTTGTCATCATTATGCCGATTACTGGATGGGTTTTCGGCTTTCGGTTCTTGGCTCTACCCGCCCTGTCAAGGTTAATTGAATTTTCGCTTTTGTGCGCTTTACTGTTGCTATCTGGCCGATATGACCGGAAAATAACTACCTATCTTTATGGGGGCCTGTAAACCATAATTTCGCCACAGCAGTGGCCAGGACTCTAGTGACGGACCCCTCCTTCCATTAACCTTATCGCATAGATCCCCCGGCCAATGCCTTTACGACGAAGGATTAATTATGCACGCGCCCCCGAATCGCTGTCGATTGCCATCATAAAGCCACTCAGTCATGCGGTGGAGGTGGACTTTGGCCAGAAAAGTAGTAGGTGGATGACTGCCGTTAAATAGCCGTAAACTTTATTTGTTTGGCGGTGGATAAGGTCTTGGTCTCTGACATTTCGATTATTCATAGCGAATTAAGAGGGCAATACTATTTTATTCAATTAGGCAATTTTGAAGAAAATAATATCTTTATTATATAACAAATAAACTATCACTAGTAGTATATATAGCAAGAAGCTCTAAAAAGTAGTGAACATTTAACGTTGAATAGCTAAATGAAAAATATTGTATTTAGTGTCTCCCTTTGCTAACGATTTTTTTTTTTCAAAGAATCAACAACATATAGTTGTGATACAGTCGATGTCCTCCGAGTCAGACCTGGAAGATTGCATCCTAAACTTCTAATAATTGTTTTAAATTCTGCGCACACTTGGCGCCGACTTAGTTGTGCGGATACCTAACGAAAAACATTCGCTTCGAATTGGGGAAAATTTCGTGCAGCAGATACTTTCCGCTGCTTTGATATAATTCCACAGCACAAATGTTCCGGCTTCGGTGGCCTTTGTGCCACTCGGAATCGGTGAATAAAGTTTTCAAAGTTGCACAAACAATCCGGAGAGGTGAAGCGAAAAATACGGGAAAACCCAAGCACGCTATGCCAAATCCTGGTACAAGTGCTGCTCGATGCCAACAAGTTCGCCGAATTCTCCCACTTGTCTCCTCGGACGTCCAGGTATCCCGTGCCTGTGCCTGTGCCTGAGCCTGAGCCTGAGGAACATACCCCTGTCCCACGTGACCCAACGGGCAAGGGGGGCTACTCGCTGGGCCAGAAGTTGCCCGCTGAGCCAAAGCCTAGTCTTAAGCCGAGGAAGTTGCCAGTTCGGAGAAGGAATAACGTCTACGAAATCCAGCTTCGACTCCAGAAGTAGCGCCAAACTTTTGTGCACGGCCCCATGTTTGGTTTGTCTTTCCAGCTTCCGCTTTTCATCTTACCGCCAGCTCCGCTTTTCTTTCGTCCTTTATTTCCTTCGCTCGGGATGTGTGTGTGTTGGTGTGCATGTTTGCGTGGGCGTATAGTTGGCTTTGTGGACCCGGCCTTTTGGGAGTGGCGGAAATGGGGTCTCGGCCTCGTTGCCTGTCAGTCGTCGGCGCTTGGCTTTCTCGATGGCCCATACAGGGTGACATTCTTCGGCCTCTCAACTACAAAAATTATCCGTTTAAACACTTTAAAGATTGTTGTAGTAAAATTTTAAAACGTCATAAACAAGGATTCAAGTTTGACATAATTACTAGATAGTAATATAACCCATAAAGCGAATATGATGTATGCATATGTATATATCCGTTTATTATTTTTTTATCAATGACAAGAAAAAGGGGCAATGCAAAATTGGACCAATTAATTAGTTAGTTACTTTGCTGCTTCTGCTTCGGCAAATTCTAAAAATATAAACATTTGATAAGTTAAAAATAACAGATGTTTTAATTAAAAAGAAGAGAGTACAATCATCATTCTCCGGCCTAATTTACCTCAGTTCTAAGCTATATTTAAACTAGGGTTTTAATCAACTTTCCACTGTGTTGATAAGGCCAAATTTTTTTGAGGTTTGTCCATATTCCATCAGCTGTGCCAGATCCTGGGGAACACCCTTTCGCCGCTTGTTTATCGCCAACTTTTTGCACCCGCAAAAAGTAAAGTGCAAGTGCAAAAAGCTCAAAAGAAGACAAGGCCATCGTTTTTCTTCAGCTGTTGTTGCTGCTGTCGATTTTGCATTTGTTGTTGCTGTTGTTCTCGTTTCGGTTGGCATTCTGGTCCAGTCGTGCCACTCAAAGCGGCAGCAGCAACAACCCGACTCGAGGATATTGTCGCTGCCAAAGTTGCCGCGAGTGCAAGTGCAAGTATGTCTTTGTGCCCCAGCAGCAACACCAGCAACACGCCCCTTTACTACAAACTTGGTCTCGAATTAAAGCCAAGACATGAGGGAAATACAAAAAAAAATAAATATATTTCCCCTGCGAGCATGCGCGATGCGGAAAATGGTCGCCGGGGAAAGTGACAGCCAATCAGCGGGCAGCTGAGGTGTGGCCTCCGCTGGCGAAGGGAAATCCGCTCTCGCAAAATTTCCCTCGCTGCTAATAATCACTTGAGACATGCGCGCTCTGGCCAGGGAGAGCGGGGGTTGCACAGGGGGCGCATGCAACCCTTGCACCGGGGTCCCACCCCTGGCCATCCCCGTCACGTGCAGCAGGAGCGGCACCAAGAGCAGTTGTTGCTCCGTTGCTTTTGTAAACAGGCGCAGGCGCACTAGGGGTGTGCGAGTGCGAGTGTATTTGCGAGTGTGCGACTGTGTGCGGGGGTACATTTCAGCTGGGATTTTTTCCCAAAGCCAAAGCAAAGTGAAATGCTTTGATTTCGCTGATTGTTCGATCACACGCCAACTGACAGCGAACGCGGCTGGTTGTCCTCGGATGAAAGCGAAGAATCCTTCAAATCTAAACACAGAAACTGACTTGACTCGTTTTTCGTGAGTGTCGCGTGTGCCGAACATTAAAACTGACATAGAAAATAGTGCTGCGAAGTGGTATAAGATGCTGGAGTTCTACCCAATGCCCACGAATCTGAATCCAGTCGGTGGCGGCTTGTACTCGCTGCAGCAGAACCATGGTGGTGCCCGCTTCCTGGACAATCCCAGCCACGCTGGTGTTGGCAACACCTTGCACCTGGCTAATAGCAACAGCAACGGCAACAGCAATTTACCAGCGAGCATTTCCGGCAACAACAGTCCCACAATGGCGACGGCTTCATTAACGGGGCAGCAGCAGCAACACCAACACCATCATCAGCAACACCAGCTACACCACGCAGCTTCGGCCACGCCAGGGCCAATTAACAGCTGCCCAACGCCCACAGGACACAGTCCAGGACACAGCCCCCTCAGCACCAGCAGCAGCAACAATAACAACAGCAACCTCAACTCCGCCTGCAACACATTAACAGCTGCTGCTGTTGCTGCTGCGGCCGCTGCTGCTGCTTCTGGGGCAGCTGCTGGCTCAGCTGGGACAGCTCCATCGTCGGCAACAGCTCCCGCAGTCGCCACCTCGCAATTAGGCGGAGCAGTTGCTGCCGCAATCGCTGCTGCTGCTGCTTCTGCTTCTGCTGCGACGACGGCAACACCAGCGCCAGCGGCAACAGGAAGTGAAAATGGCAATGCCAATGGGAATGGCAGTGGAGGCAGCAACGGATGTGGAGCTGCAGCAGCGGCATCGAAATTGTCTGCCGATTGTAGTGGACGCACAGGTATGTTCCAAAAGTATTTTGCACCGGCAGTCGAGGCATTTACCGGCTCGTTCCGTCTCTGGGGTTTTCACGCTTTTCGTTTTTGGCATAGTTGCGTGTGCCCGGCCTGCGGCCCGGAGCTCCCTGAGTTTTCCTCCTCCGTTCAGGTGGGCAGTACTTCGGTGCTAAAGTCCCCCCGGACGAGGTTCCCAACAACACCAAGGCTACGTCTGCAGCTTGCGTGCGATGTTCTTGGGTTTTTGGGTCTGAAGGAATGCTTCTTTTCCGGGATATATATGTTTCCTTGATTTTCCTTTAAAGATACTCTTTATTGAATTCTGTTTTTTTTTTTATATAATTTTATTTATAAGTTTGTTTCCTCGAGGGACTTGTTCAAGGTTTAAGTACTAGCTTTTCTGTTTAAATACATACATAAAATTATAGACTTGTTTACTTGATTCATCTTCTTGGATTCAATAAAATCTATTTTATTTATTTTTAATATATAACTTTTTGATTATTTTAATCAGAAATTTGTTTAACTTTATGTTCACGGTATTATCTGTAGTTTTTCCATATAAGTAAGCAAGGTTGTTACTTTAAATAAATGACTTGGACACAAGAATGAATAAAATTAGTAAAATGATAATATATTTATTCAAGGTTCAAATTTATTATTTTAGTTTAAAGTTCAATGATTGAATGAACAATCATTCAATGTTGAATGAACAAGAAGTTAAATGTAAATTTAAGTTTTAAAGTCTATATTCATTTAGCTTCTAGTTCATTTAACAATTTGATTTCATGAAGAAAAGACTCCCTCAGAGGATCATTAAATTCAGTTACTTTGGTTATATGGGCTATTATTTGCATTACAAATTATTTTTTATTTTTTTTTGCATTAAAATCTCCCAACAATAGCGGCATTTACCAATTTACCAATTTTCTCATGTAATGCGTAATTAAAAGAAAAACTTTTTTAGTTTAGCCAGTTGTGTTAACAGGACGGACTATGTCAAAATTAATATTAAATTAATTCTTTATGTGCTTACCTGCAATGTTTGCTTTGGGACTTAATTAAACTTATAAAGCAGCAGAGCAGTGTTTTTTGAAATTAATAGCCAGAGGTAGATTCACGACATAATCTGGCAATGTTTTCAATTTGTTTGCCGCTCTTTGGGGCCATGCAAATAAAATCCAATCAAGCCTGGCAAATATGAGTTTCGGGCTTAAACGAGTATGGACAGCGCTGGGCAATGAATTATGAATTTCGAATGATGTTTTGGGAATAGATTTGCGGGATGTGCGGATGTGCGAGCGAGCCCGGCCGAAAGTATTTCCAGAAGTATGAACGCAAGTTGACCACAAAATAATTTTGACAATGAACCTGGCTGACATCCCAAGGGGGCGTGGCTCGGCCAATAAAAGGCTATTAAGGCAGGCCACATCCTCGCCCGCTCGCTCTCACACACTCGCACTTGCGTTGGCATCCAGGATACCACACACTAGCGCACGCACGAATGCTTCTACGACAGCCTCAAAATAGGCAACACTTTTCAGCCGAGCTGCAACGAAAGTGTTGCTGGGAAAACTTTTGCGAATTTCCCTCCGAAATGCCAAGTGTGCAAACAATGTGTGATGCGATGCATATGCATATGCGGGCCAAGCCTCGTCCGAGGCTAAGTGGATTGTGTTTGGTTTTTTTCCCGGGGTAAGGGGCACCCAGCCCCACCAATTGCTCTTTTTGCCTATGAAATTTCTATTAATGCCTGCATTCTGCCATTTTCCATTGCCGAAATGGCAGCAAATAGTTTCCGTTTCCGTTTCCGCCTCCAAGAATCCCATTCTCCTGAGTCTACTGCTAAACTACTATCAGTGGCCCACACTTTGGTTTCAACTATAAAGCCGGAGAGGTCGAGGAATTTCCAAATGGGCGAGGTCGGTCTGGTGATTGGGGGACTGGGGGACAGACCACGGAAATGAGCACACTCAGTGTCTGGTATTCCACCGAGCGTATCAGCATACATATCTGGCTTCTGCGGTGGCTTCAACTTCGCCCATCTGCAGGTATTCCAGGTGCCACTGGCTGTGTGCGGGTGTGCGGCGGAAGTATGCGCCATATGCATAGCACTATGTGACTTTGACGCTGAGATCCAGGTACACTTCGCGGAAAGTAACGAACAAATAATGAGGTAGTGTTACACGGGTCTTATTTGTAAATTAAATAAAGCATTTAAGATAAATACAATTATTTAATGGATTTTATATTCACCAATTATACGTATGTATAATAATTATTAAAATAACATTCATATTGTAATATTAATTTGAACAATGATTTTTTGTATGTTTGTAAAACATTTATCTTAAAGAGTTTGAAGAATATGTATGTGCTTCAAAAGAAAAGAAAGAGTTTATAAGATAAAAATGTAAAGACCGTTCTTCCTGGGCAATGCTATTCATAGGGCTTAGACAAACAGGTTTTTGTCGATATCAACAATAAAATTAATGCAATGAATGTTATCCCAAATTAGGCAGGAAATAATCCAATAAAATAATTGCATCAATTTAGGCACAACAGTTTTTGTAAATCAGTTTCTGCTAACCCTTAAGGACACTAAAAAATCTGTGTATGAAATAATATTTCCAGCAGAATAGAGAAACGTTCTCTAATATGAGGAATATATTATTGGTGACTGAAACAAATTTTTTCTCCCTGTATCGACATATATCACCTGGGAGTTTTAAAGAGAGCATTGTCAGTCGTAATTAAAGCTGTCCCATTATGAGCTGTCTGTCAAAGGCGAACTGCTGCCAAAATCCGCGTGGCACGTGGACCGGACCCGGACCCGGACTCCGGTTGGCAGTTAGCCCGAATTACTGCCGGGAGTCGGGAGTTCGGCTGTCTGCGTCGTCTCCCAATTTATCTCCATAGCCCTCCGCCTGCCTGTCAATGTGTCAATAAATGCACCATATAGTGCGGCAATCGAGGGGCGCTGGGCAGATAAGCCCCTTTATCGGCGATAAGGCCGAGGACACTTTCGACGCTGTCGTCTATTAGCTGGCTCTATATTTTTCTGTGTTTATCATCGGGTTGATTTTGGAATTATCTGCTGTTTAATCTATGTATTTGACATGAGTGTGCCGCACTTGTTCAAACTGTTTGCGCTCGATGTTTGTTGATTTTCCCGACAAGATTCGCCCCGGCTTGAATGGAGGCTCTCCGAAATCAGAGACACACTCAATGGCAGCGTCCTTTGATAGTTCAAAACAATGCAGAAACCCCACTGAATAAAAAACACACACAGAGCAGAAAAAACATCCATAAAACTGCAGCGATATGCCATAAATTTCGATTAGATTACACAAACGAAAGCCCGTCGATCCAATATCGATGCTCAAAGCTCTAAAAACGTAAAGCGAAAAAAAGAAAAGGCGGCCCAATTCAAAATGCTGCTGCCCCGGTGCTTTATCAAATGAATCGTGCTCGATTTTTGTTTCGTTGCTGCAAAAACCTTTATCGGCAATGCGATTGGACACGGATACTGCACAATGGGACTGGCAAGGATGGCATAGAATAGGACCGAGAAAAAAGCCCGAGGACATTGTCAACTTCTCGCTGCACTGGCTTATAGCCGTGCTGGCTACATCCGCGCTATATACTCTTATAGCCCGGCTCCCACACGCACATCTGCATAGATATGGCGGCTATGGCAGCGCCATTGTATTAACCATAAATCATGCACATTTTTCTGCCACTGAGCCACAGCCATATAATATAACACTCCACTCCGCCACCGCCACCGCCACTGCCTTTCCCCATTTCCCATTTCCATTTTCCTCCGCTTTCCCCTTGCCTCGGATCGCTGTCCATTTTTCAAATGCTTCCATACATTTTTCGTGGCGGTCGTCATATATATTTTTTATGTTTACTGCCAGGCAGCTTTTGTTGTGTTTTCGGGTACTACTTTTTATGACTGGTTTGCAGTTTCAAGAGAGCTTCTACGGGCGGAGGATTAGTGACGTTCTGCTCACTGCCGGAGGGAAGGAACCTAGCTAATGGTGTATCCTTACAACGAGATTCGGCGTTGAATATCACCTTAAGCTCAGTGGCGCATGCAAAATCAATTGAGCCATTGTCGCTGGGTATAAGCATAAAAAGGTGAGCGGGGCAGATGCTCTCCGCTGACACCGAACAAATACAGAAAACTTTACGTTTCAATTACGCATCAACAAGCTTTCAATACAAGCTGTTGCAGCCTGGCGACAGATAATTTTTTCCTCAACAGTTTCTTTCGCTTTTTTCCCGAGACTGCGACAGCGAAACATCGAGCGGAAAAACGGGAGAGACGTTGAAGCATTTTCACACGATTCGATTGTCAGCGAGGTCCTGCGCCATTGGCAGCACATGTCATGATAATTTCGCAGCGACATGTGCTGCCAGCACGTATACGCCACGTACGCCCATCACTGGCTAGCAAATGGGGGAACAGCAAACTCTGCACAGCGAGGAAAAACTGACTAATACATCTCTGACTAAACTGGCAATAAAAGAGGTTCATGTTACCTATTTACTGCGGCGTTATTTAGTATATTCAATTAAATGGTTGTGATCCTTAAACTGACATGATTTAAAAAGGTTTTTTTTCTAAAAAATATCCCTCGTAAGTCCAGAGTTGCGCCTGATTCTAGGACTCTATATTTACCGCAGTGCTTAAGCTTCGTGAAATCCTTTCAGTGACTTACTAACGCCCCTATCCCCGCCATTATTCTTTGCTGTCATTTGCAGAAGTGGGCCACATCAAGTGCGAGAAGAACTTCGAGCTGTGCGAGGGCTGTGGCCAGAAGATACACGACCGCTTCCTGATGAACGTGGGCGAGGCCAACTGGCATGAGCAGTGCTTGGCCTGCTGCTACTGCGGCATGCAGCTGCACCACACCTGTTACGTCCGCAACTCGAAGCTCTACTGCAAGATGGACTACGACCGGCTGTTCGGCGTCAAGTGCGCCTCCTGCTGCCACGCGATCCTGCCGCAGGAGCTGGTGATGCGACCGATTTCCAACCTCGTCTTCCACCTGCCCTGCTTCGTGTGCTACGCCTGCCGCCTGCCGCTGCAGAAGGGCGAGCAGTTTCTGCTGCGCGACGGCCAGCTCTTCTGCTATCGCCACGACCTCGAGAAGGAGATGTTCCTGGCGGCGGCCGCTGCTCAGCACTGTGGCTTCGTTGGTCTGGATGAGGAGGATCTGTTGAGGCCACGGGATGGGCGAAGAGGTCCCAAGCGGCCGCGGACTATCCTTACCTCGCAGCAGCGCAAACAGTTCAAGGCGTCCTTTGACCAGTCGCCGAAGCCCTGCCGCAAGGTGCGCGAGGCTCTGGCCAAGGACACGGGACTGTCGGTGCGCGTGGTGCAAGTGTGGTTCCAGAATCAGCGGGCCAAGATGAAGAAGATCCAGCGCAAGGCAAAACAGAACGGCGGCTCCACCGGCGGCGGCTCTGGCGGCGGCCGTGGTACTGGAAACTCCAGTGCCACCGACGACAAGGAGTCGAACGACAAGGAAGATAAGTGCGTTAAACAGGAGCTGGGCGGCGACAGCTCGGGATATCTGGGCGGATTGGACAACAACTTCGCCAGCCAGCCGCTGAATCCGAACTTGCCCTTCTCACCGGATGGTAAGTTGAAACTGCAGGGGGACTTTGCAACAGAAATATTATTATTTTTAAACCTTTATTAACTGATTCTCCCCTTTGCAGATTACCCGGCCAACTCGAACGACAGCTTCTGCAGCTCGGACCTCTCGCTGGATGGGAGCAACTTCGACCAGCTAGACGATGACGCGGACTCGCTGTCGCTGAACAATCTGGAGCTGCAGTCCACCAGCTCCTCTGGCAACCAACACTCGCACTCGCACTCGAATCCCCACGACATGCTGGCTAACCTGAACAACAGCCTGATCAATCCCATCGACAAGCTGTATCTCATGCAAAACTCGTACTTCAGCTCCGATCACTAGGCGGTGCTGGACGGGATGGGATCGATGGGCGACTTGAGTTGACAATCCCATCGACAAGCTGTATCTCATGCAAAACTCGTACTTCAGCTCCGATCACTAGGCGGTGCTGGACGGGATGGGATCAATGGGCGACTTGAGTTGAGGGATAGCGACGAATTTATTAGCGTTAGAGTTGCAGGCTCCGATCGGGAGCTGTCACCTTACGTAGTTCGAGGCGGAGTGTCATTAAGTTGAAGTTGCGGCACAGACACCACACACACAAGACACAAGATACATGAAATGTGATTTTTTTAAGCTAAATGAAATTTTAAGATTCTTGGCAATTTGAAGGCTAAACATTTTGTTGTTAGTCTAGACTCTAGAGAGGCAGAAAGCGTAGGATGCCCACACTACCCGCAATGGTAAAACGGTCAATGTGCCCCCTTTGTTTGTAAATAGTTTTAATCCCCGAAAAAATTGTTATTAAATGTAATTTAAAGTCAATAATTGTATTAGCAAGTGCAATTTAATCTGTTCCCCTAAAAATATACATCTTAGCCGAAAGTACTGGATATATTCTGTCTGGAAGTGTTTTGGATTTGAGAAAAGTAAGTAAAGTTATTTGGTTCGGTTTTAAAACCCTTGCAGGGTATTATCACTGTAAACGGCAGTCCACGTAGTGACGATGAGCGACGATGACGACCGAAATCGGACTACTATATCCTATTACTGTCATAGGAATGATGGCGAAATTAATGTAAAAAAAAATTTAATTTCTCTGTTTTTCAACGTATTTCTATAAATTGTAAGATATAGCAGTTTTTTATGGTTCTAGAATTAATTTTAATTTTAATTTCATTAAGATCGGACCACTATATCATATAGCTGCCATAGAAGCGATCGGTCGATTTATATGAAAATGTAACATTCTACATGTAAAATGTAAAATTTACAAATTTCGATGTTTTTTCAACATTACTAAAATGGTTCGATTTTCAATGATCCAATTG
Organism: Drosophila tani; assembly: GCA_008042535.1. Classification (NCBI taxonomy): domain Eukaryota; kingdom Metazoa; phylum Arthropoda; class Insecta; order Diptera; family Drosophilidae; genus Drosophila; species Drosophila tani. Next base: position 8,433 of record VNJO01011572.1, on the reverse strand, counting down.
CAGACTGCAAGGGTATACCAACTTCGGTTTACCGAAGTTAGCTTTCTTTCTCGTTGTAAATATACTCTCTTTTCAGCTTAGTTGCGCCCGTATCAAAACTATACGACAGTTCAGTTTTTTAATATTTTTATAGGGAACAATGTAATAAAGAATATTTCTTAAACTTAATTTATTCTAAATAGATCCACACTTACCCTTTCCAACTTCAAAAAATCCTTGATAATTTTCTATTAACAGAGCCCCTTCCAAAAAATTAAAAAAAAAAAACATAGATATGGGGTGCTTTAACGTACGTTTGGGTATCAAAATTATGTTGGGGACACTCATAGTTTAGTCACAATAAGTCTTCAAAGTTTAGCCTAATTCTCAAAAAGTACAGTGGTCTGTGAGGCTTAAAATTTTTGTAAAATTGTGCTTAGCGTAAATACTATATATGTCGACACTTTGCACACTTTAAATACATTTATGCGTGAAATATAAATAAAACAAAAATTGAACAACGTAAAATACGTAGCAATTAACAACTTTTTAATTCCTTTTTTTTTTGTATATCAATATTAAGATTATATTATATATATAATTATAAAGAACCTTCCATGTCCTTATTTTCGTTTAATGTCAAAATCAAAAATTGGCTGTGCAAAATAACCTAGGTTAAAAAAAAGAATTAATTAGGACTACTTGAAGTAGCGTCGCAGGCGAAATTTTTTTTTTTGAAAATATTGAAAAGTCGTTAATTACTACGTATTTTACGTTGTCAACTTTTTGTTTTATTTATATTTCACGCATAAATGTATTCAAAGTGTGCAAAGTGTCGACATACATATATAGTATTTACGCTAAGCACAATTTGACAAAAATTTTAAGCTTCACAGACCACTGTACCGCGACGATCACACAGGCAGGCGCTTGAATTTTGTGTATTCATGATTTGTCAGTGTGCGCGTGTGCTACGTATTTTCCATGGGAATTAGGCTAAGCTTTAAAGATTTATTGTGACTAAACTAAACGCCTCCCCAACATAATTTGTATACCCAAATGTACGTTAAAACAGCCCCTATCTATGTTTTTTATTTTTTTTTAATTTTTTGGAAGGGGCTCCGTCAATAGAAAATTACCAAATCCCTTTACGCATTGTACTTGGTATTGTGGGGGTACGATATTTTTTTGTTTCGTATTATTTTATTATTATTTTCTTTTATTATTTAAAATAAACCGCCATAAAATTACCAACTTGATCTTAACAGCACGATTGGTGCTGTTAACGCTATACGAAAGATCTGGTATCTCCGACCCTTTACAGTTGTCAAACGAGGATCCGGCAACCCTTACTTTGCCAAGAATAAACTTCCGATCAGTCAAATCTTTCTCTTGCGATTTAAACTTTTAGGCCAAGCGCACACTAGCAGCTGAAAGCGGAACTTATTGTTGAGATAATAAGCGAGCTGATAACTTCAAAGCTCCTCAGCTAGCTGAGATTTTTTGGTAGCTTAAACTGAAGCTGATGCTTACTACAAATAAAACTAAATTAATATCGAAAATCTACTAATTTGGCTGATCGATCCTATGGCAGCTATAGGATATAGTAGTCCGATTTGAATAAAATTTGAAATATATGGCTATATTTCAGTTATAATTTTAAAAATAAAAATTGTTAAATAACAGTTATTTTTGATTAAAAAATAATAATTGCAAATTAACTATTATTTAATATTTTTAATAAAAAAGTTAAAAATAATCTTTTTTTTTTCAATTTTTATATAAAAGTTGAATTATAACTGTTATTTGTAATTTTTATTTTACAAAATCTAAAATAACTGTTATTTATCAATTTATATTTTAAAAATTGAAAATAAAAATTGAATTGCTATAACTCTTGAACGGCGCGGTATATTTAAAAGATTGAAAGATATCTTCAATCTACGTCTTAATACCTATCGTTTAATGTATCTTTGTATGTGATATGCATTTATGTACATATTTATTTATATGTCATATGGTAAATATATACATGCACACATACATCAAAAAAAGGTATTGAGAAGTAGATTGCTATCTTCAATCTATCTTCGATCTTTCAAATATAAATTATAGCAATTAAATTTTAATTTTCAATTTTTAAAATAAAAATTGATAAATACATAAAAAATTTAAAATAAAAATTAAAAAATAACAGTTATTTTCGATTTTTCAACATAAATATTACAAATAACAGTTATGATCTCAACTTTTATATAAAAATTGAAAAATAATAATTATTTTTATCTTTTTAAATAAAAATTGAAAATAACAGTTAGAAAAGATTAATAAAATAATAATTGGATATAAAAATTTATCAAGGTCTTTCCAAAAATGAGGTACGCATACTTTTCCTATCGGCGCAGTTATTTTTTTTTGGTCCATTTTTTATTTATCTCATAACTGTTATTTGCAATCCCTGCTATATTTCAAATAAAAAACCATTTACTAAGCGTACCGATATCTTAAAAACAACCAAAATCGTCCCATTTGGCCCGATAGTTCCTATGGCAGCTATATGATATAGTGGAAAGATCTGGCCCGTTCCGACTTATATACTTTATGCAACAGAAATAAGTCTATCTGCCAAGTTTCATTCAGATAGTTGTATTACTGAGAGACTTCACCGTTTAACGTTTTGCCTCCCACTTCGCAACACAATAAAATCAGCTCGTCAGCTTGCTGATAAATCAAACTGGTTTGGTTGATTAAGCAGAGCTGAACTTAACAGAAAGCTGATCAGCTCAGCTAAGCTTTCAGTGTGCGCACTTTCAAGCAAACAGAGTGTTTGTTTTTTCGAGCTGAATAAGCTCAGCAATAAGTTCCGCTTTCAGCTGCTAGTGTGCGCTTGGCCTAACGAAGCAGACATGCGTTTTAACTTAACTTAAAAGTTCCGCGTGTGCAACATAACCTTTGCGAGCAAGTCCTAATATGTATATACAGGCATCCCATCCATTCGTGTTCCAAAACAGTTTTGCAGCCGGCGGAGACCAAATTCTGTCCGCTGCTTCTTCCTCGTCGTCCCGCGGCAGGTCGCGCAAACGCGAGGGCTTTAGTAATTGTGTTTTCTTCGTTAGATCGAAGCAAGTGCAGATCCCTTGCAGTGCAAGAGAACAGTCTTGGCAGTCTGCTGAATTGCAGCCAGCGGCACAAATCTCGGCAAGCAACTGAAACTTGCAGTAGGCGTCCCCAAACCTCGGCTCGTGGAGCACCTTACGCTGCTCGGGATGTTGGTGCTATTAAAAACATCTTTGAATCCACCCGGTTTGGTTGAAAATGTTGCAAGTGCGGTCGGGATATCCGCGGTTCAAGCTCAAACCTTTGAAAATATTGAAAATACTGAGCAGTCAGACTTTATAAGCCTTCGAAACTTTTTTAAGCTAGATACAAACCATTATGATTTAATAACGAATTTAATTAACATTAATAGGGAAATTTGCACAATTGAAATTATAAAATATATATATTTCAAAGATCTTCCATTGTACATTATCAATAATAAATTCGATTGGTAAAAATGTATGCACGATTAGGGAAAAATTTGAATTAATTAAAATGAAGTACGAGTCTACTCATAATTCGGAATTTTCGATTTTGTTTGGACTTATTGCAAACTCGACATTCAGAATCGTATTTTTCAAGTTAATCTTATAATGTTCCTAAAGTAGATACCCCCATTATGATCAATGTAGGTGGTCAAATTGAAAATATGTTTGAATGTTAACAACAGACCAAAGAAAAGTGGCAATGCAATCCAAATGTATGTAATGTCAATAAATCAATAATATCTAATCGATATATTTCACTTATTACATATTTTTATAATAGTAACGATATTGTCAGGTATTTCAAAAATCGAGATGAATGCTCAAACAAATTTGAAACAGTTAACCATCATCAAATGAATTTATCCCAAAGTAATGAGCTAAAAAAAATAAAATCAGGACATCAGGAGTTTTGTTATGAACATGAAAATAACTGCCATTCTGTATTGCTTTTTTTACGAAAACTTGCTCCTCACTTTCCATATATTCGATAAATTTTAAAATTATGTTACTCTGTTAAAACGGATTTGCGGAAAATTGATCAATTAACAGTTGGACTACTGAGCCAAGATCTATTTGAAATAAAACAAATTGCATACAATATTAATTTAAAAACAAAAAACTATAGAGTTGAATCGTTTTTTTTTAATAACGAAGGTAAGATATATGATGAATATATTCATGCATTTGAAGCCCTACGAAAAAATGAAAATTAAAGTATGTGGCCGCTTAACCCGTGCATATCATGTTAAAAATTATGTTCCATGAATACATTTAATGAAGTTCCCGACAGATTACTTAATAAATTGCCCTTTAAAAACTTATTTCATTATTATAATGAAGATGACACATTTTTCAATAATATGCGCATATGCCAGTATTGCTTGATAAAATTTAAGAATGAATTTATCAGGCAGGCTCCGGTTTTCACTTTCTTTTCGTTTTCGTTTTTGGGTGAAAACGTTTTCGTTTTAGGTGCTCCGGTTTTCACAAACTTTTTGTCAATGGGTGCGTTCACCAGAACAATATGATTACTGATTAGTGATGGATCAGTAATCAGTGATTAAGTTGTTCTGGTGAACGCTCATGATACATACGCCATCCTAAAAATAATCGGCTTGGAGTCTATCGGCTTTGAACCTGTCGTTGAGCCTAATGTCAAAAAAAAATTGGATTTTGTTTCGAAGAAAACTGAAATGGACAAGTGTACGTACATATACATATTATGCTAAATAGGCAAAAACAGAAGAATTACTTTTTTACTTTTACAGCGGAAAGCAATATCTGGACCACTGCGGCCACAAAACTGCTCATGGCACTGTACTTTGAGAAGAAGGCCGACTTTCGCGACCCAAAGAAAAAAAAAGGTTAAAATCGAAAGGCCAGAGTCCAGAAGGACCCATGTTTTCAAAAAAGAATGGCCCTTTAAATAGATAAGGAGAAAGTTGAAGAATTTAAGAAGTTTAGCACAATAATGGAGGAAAGCAACAGACTACAGGCTGAAAGAAACGAACTTTTAAAAGATCTCTTAAATAAAATGAACAACTAGATATAAATTACTAAATTAATATTTATATTATATATAATATATATATATATATATATATTAATAAAAAAAACAAGATATAATCATTAAACATAAATAAGTAAAGACTAATAATTTTAAAATGTGTGTTTTATTAAAAAATTAATTTATTAATTCAAAATATTTTTAATTGCAATCCTTTTTCTCGATGCCTCAGTGCGGGTTGCCAAATCCATCTCGTCCACTGCCGCAATTGCAGCACTGTACGCTGCATCTGTGGATATATCAAAATCAAAAAATTCAAACAAAAAAATGAATTCATAATTATGAATATATATTCCATTTGTTTATTTTCTTCTTACAATATTTATCTTTACAATATTTTTAACGATATCTCAACTATCGATATATGCCAGCAGCAATCCATCAGTATCGTATAAAGGTAGAGTACTATTTGTTAGCTTTCCGAGAAAAACCTGAGATTGTTTAGTTATGAATAATGTTGCCGATTCAATTATCGGCCGTAGGAAACTAATGAAAACACGATTACATGACTTGCCTCGGATTGAATTAAAGAAAAAAAAATGATTATAATGCTCCTGTGTTATTAGCGTGGTGTGGAAATGTGGATTTACAATTTCTAGGCGGAAAATCTAGTTCCCTAAGCACATAAGTTTGCAAATACCAAACATAAGCGGAAAAATCATTTGCATTTGACTTCAGAGACTTCTTTGAAAACAAAACAGTAGCTAATTTATAGAGATTTGCTTTGAGATCGTTATCAAACAGAGAATGTGGAGCCCTTGAAGCAGCTGATACATTGCTTTCAATTTCACTTTTTGGGACCGATGAAAACACGGTTATAAGATGGATTGATATACGACAAGAAAGAAGTCGTCGAGTAAAATCCAGAAGGGAACTCAAGAATATGAATATACGAAGATGCTGATATATTTTTCCCAAATTGGGTTGACGTCCATTATCCGAATCGCCAAAAAAAATTAGAAGATATAAACCTCTACGATTTCTCAAGGTATTTTGATATAGTCAAAGTAAAGCCAACTTCTAAAAATATAATTTGGTATGCTTATGAAAGTGTTTATTTACGCAAGCGCAAGAAGCCCCATTTGCTGAATCACTCCAAAACAAAAAAAAAATGCAACCGGAAAGCAATTGTTACGGTCTTTTAATTTTATTTAAGCCTTGTTGAAGTATAAATGATCTAAAATGTGGATTAGAAACTTATATTGATTAATTTGCAATTTGTAAAGAGGCCATGCGTTATCATGATAAACTAGAAGAATTGCTGAAAATACGAGAAGAATTTGAAAGTGAACTAGCTTCTAGGGCTTCTAACGTGATGGAAAAAGAGAATGCACATCTACAAAGTAAAGAGAGTGAACATATAATTGGCTTTGAAGCATTATTAGAAAACGAATTAAGCGAAATGGATAATCTGGCTTTAAAAGAAAATGATATTTGTCTTTTTGACTAGATTAGTCTCCTTAATGTTGACCAGAGAAGAATATTTGACGAAATAATTATGTAGTATCAAATTATTGCAATGAATGGAAAATCGAACTCGAAAAAAAACGTTACCGAATCCGCGATTATGTCCTAAAAACGTTTTACGAAAATTGGTTTCAGGAGTTGGGGGTACAGAAAAGTCATATTAGATAAATGTCTTAAGAAAATATTTAACAAAAAACCTTGGAGAACAAGTTGTTGCTGACCCAACAGGAATCGCCGCTCGAAATGTAAATGGTTTAACTATACACAGGTTGTTAAATTTGTCTATGGAGCATGGTGGTATAGCCAGGTACACACCTTTAAATAATGCAAAGTTAATGAGAGAAAATCTATAACACGTCTCTCTGAATATAATTGACGAAATATCAATGGTTTCTAACGTTACATTACAGTATATCCATTTACGGCTATGTGAAATGTTTGATACATTGGAACACCATGACGGCTGGTTTGGAAGAATAAATATGTTGTTACTCGGAGATTTGTTGCAATTGGACCCAGTAAATGAGCCGTTAATATTTCTAAGAAACGGTTTCAGAAACCTATGGCCCAAGCTATTTTCATATGACGAACTTACGAAAAACATTCGCCAACAATCCGATCAATGATTTGCCCAGACCTTAGGTCATATAAGATTGGGTATTTTAGATGAAAAAGATTTATCAACTTTTATATACACGAAAATGTGCATTTAATAGCGATACTAATGAAAGATGCCTTTCTCAACTCGTAGATTATATTAAAAAACTATCTGAACATACAATTTGAATATTTCCAACAAGAGAACAGTGCGCAAAGGTAAACAAACCGATGCTTGAAATAGTTCCCTCAGAAAAAATGTTCCTAATTGGTGATGATGTAATTGAAGCAAAAACAGCAGTTCAGAGAAATAAAGATTTGAAATCTTTGGAAGCTCTAAAAAGGAAAGGAAAATGCTCAATAACAGCTAACCTAGCAGATACCATAGAAGTCAAAAGCGGAGCCAAAATTGTGTTTCTTCGCATATGTTTAATTAAGAAACTACATTAAACAATAAATATTATTAATAACCGCTCTGTAATCAACTTGTCGGCAATAATAAAGCAAATAATAATATTACAGATAAAAATACGGCGTTAATAGAGCCGTCAGTATTAGAGAACAAGTCTACAAGTCGCAAACGTGATAATGAACCTATTGTTCATAACATTCGAGGTATGGAAAACCCAAATACTAATGCATGTTATACGAACTCTGCTTTTCAGTGTCTTATCACTGTGGACGGCAGTCCACGTAGTGACGATGAGCACCGAGACTGTGGTGCGCAAGGAGACTACTATATACAGCCGTAGAATTGAAAATCTGCTACGATAGTCCGATCAGAACCATTTATATCTTGATCGAAAGGTATTGTAAACCTCTTTGAAACTGCATACTAAGATTTTTCAAAAACTGATAACTTTAGGAGAAATGAGAGTGAAAGTGCGAAATTGACAATTTTGAAAATTGGAGCAATTGGGGCCGGTTGAGCAAAAACCCCCAAAATTTTAAGGTTGTTGTGATCTAGCTTTAAATACGCGTCGAATGACACATCGATCGTCCTGATCCGATACTCCGTTCAAAAGATATTCAATAAACAAGATTTCAACGGCCTTTCCGAAATGAAAACGTTTGTCCTGTTGTTTGTCTGTCTGTGGTATTTTTTGTTTTAAAGTCCTGGAACCACTTTTGTTTTATTAATCAGCTCGAGCTAAATAATTTTTGTTCTACGACTTTTTGGGTTTCCCGCTAGTTTGGCGGGAAAACAGCTAGAAAAGCCAGATTTCCCGCGCCCAT
>VNJO01011571.1:0-17746 GCA_008042535.1 Drosophila tani | reverse complement strand
TTGCCCTGTTTGTTTGCTTTGCGTCCAAGGCGGTTCACTTAGAAATTGTTTCAGATCTAAGCACTGACTCCTTTTTATTGGCTCTTCAAAGGCTTATTGGTCGCCGAGGATGTCCCCAAACAATTCATTGCGACAACGCGACGAACTTCGTCGGAGCAAGTCGCCACTTCCAGGCTCTTCGCGAAAGGATCGAGGAGCAAGCGGACGCGATTCGCGAATTCGCATCAAGAAGCGGATGCGAATTTGTGTTCACACCCCCTCGGGCTCCGCACATGGGCGGATTATGGGAGGCAGGTGTCAAAACTGCCAAGCACCTACTCCTACGAGCGGTGGGCAGCGCGCTCCTCAACGCGGAAGAGCTGGGGACAGTCCTCGTCGGGATCGAAGCCGTGATGAACTCCCGGCCTCTCGGAGCGATCAGCCAGGACCCAAGCGACTCCCGGACACCTGCTGACAGGCGGGCCGATCCTCGCAGCACCAGCACTCCGGACCCCGGACCAGGTGGGTCTCAGTTGCTTGCGGCGATGGCGGCTTGTCTCGTCAGTCAGGCAAACGTTCTGGCGGCGAGGGTCCCGGGAGTATGTGCTGGGCCTACAAATTCGGGGCAAGTGGCATCAGCAGCAGGACAACATCAAGGAGGGACAGCTCGTCGTCGTGGCAGAAGACAACCTTCCGCCTCAAGAGTGGCTCCTGGGAAGGATCATCGCGACACACGCAGGAGGGGACGGCATGGTCAGGGTCGTCGATCTTAGGAGGAGCGATGGTGGAGTGTTCCGGAGAGCGATCCACAAGCTGGCGCCACTACCAGTGGTTTGAAGCCGTGCAGGCGTTCAACGGGGCCGGTGTTATGTCATTTTGCGTCATTTGTTTGTTGTTTGTCAATATCATGAAGTGGATGTAAAATTTTGAAGTCTAGTGTAAGTTAGTTTAGGGCGAAGGCGGGAGCATAATAAAGCTCTCTCTCGCTCTTTGCGATTTCGCCCCGTCTTCGCCAACCTTCGTTAAGCTAGGCTCTAAGCATATAATCGTAAGCATATAATTGTAAGAATATATTGTCGTAAAATTGAAGTCAAAGCGCAAACAAGTATATCTTTTCGTTCTGCCAAATTAAAAAAGTAATTTCTTGCCACCAAAGTTCTCGGTTTTATTCTAATAAACTAATTAGAAATTTCAATAAACATCATTCACTAACATTGCCTAAAAAAGGGCAAAGAACTGTTCGTGCCAATTAAAATGCAATTAGCATTCATATTCAACAAATTGGATTCAAGAAAAAACATAAAAATACCGAAGCCGAGGAAAATAAACAGTCATCCTGGACTAAAAAAGTGACAAAAAATAAAGAAAAATAATCTTTAACAAGTCATCGTCGTCAACAGAAAGCCTACATCAACAGAAGCAGATCTCATCCCAAGAACCAGCCACAAAATCAACACCTCCAACATCTTCAAAAACAAGGACGCAGCTAAGCTAAAATTATATTCTATCTTTTAAAAATTAAAAATTTGCCTTTGTTTGATAGAAAATATTAATATTAATATTAATTTTATATTAAATTGCTATTTTTGTATAGTACATAGTATCGGCATAGATATTTAGTATAATATATAAAAAAAAATAACACAGGATAATGTCGGAAAAACCCATAGAGTTTTTAAAAAAGCAGTTCGATATTATTTTGGAAATTAGACAGTTGGAGGTAAAAGTTAAGTTAGACGAACAAGATGTTGCTAGATTGGAAGAGCTACAAAAGCACTTCATTGCAAACCATAGCTACTTGCTAAAGATCGGTGTTGAGGAACGAATACTCATATTTGTATTTAACGGCAGTTTGTTTATTTTGAATTTGTAACGAGCCATTTGTTTGGTCTCGAACCTTTAGTTTTTTTGTGAACCCCTGGTTTTGTTAAAAATCTCTTATTTTTTATGTACGACCACTTTACGACGGTCACTCTAAGCAAATGACTGTTCGAATCAGCTGACATCAAGGAAAAGACGTACCAGCAGCGTGCGTGCAAAATAAAGTTTTATAATTAGAACGCAAACTCACTTGTTTCTAATTATAAATGGTTCTTCGAGTCAGATCTGTCGCTGATCGGTTTACTCAACGTGTGAAATGGACAAACTAAAGTTAGTAAGGAGCAAACAAAAGTCCAGCCTGTCGCGACTGCTTTCGTTTGTCGAGAATCCCACATCGGGGTGTAATGCGCAGATTGCGGAAATCATGATGGCGAGACTCGATGCCGTTTGGGCAGAGTTCGACCGATCCACGGATGACATGTTCGAGTCTGCAGAATCTCGAGGCTATGTCGATCCCATGAGCGACTACGAGGTGTATGAAGGAAAGTACGTACGAGCCCAACTGCTATACAAACAGATAAAAGAGCAAGCTGGGGCAACAACAACAAAGATGGATGAGCGTGGTATAATAGCTGGCGACGCCATTTCGCAGGCCTTACAGCAACAACTAGAAATATAGAGGGAGTTTTATAAGCGTTTTCTGATAAGTACGGCAGCACCAAGTACTGACGCGGTGGCCCCAGGCAGAGAAGTACAGTTACCCAAGCTTCAAATAAAACCATTCAAAGACGATTATAAGGAGTGGTCAGCCTTTTTTAAGATTTGTATACAAACGCAATCCATTGCAAGGAGTATTTGGGAAAAGGCCAAAAGTTGCAATATCTCAAATCTTTTCTAGGGGGAGATGCACAGCGTTTGATCAGCCATTTGCCTATCACGGAGGCGGCATATAACACAGCATGGGAACGCTTAGTCGAGCGCTACGATCGGCCCCGCCACGTCGTCAACTCGCTTCTGGAATCATTCATCAATTTGCCCATGACCAAGACGACTAACGTGGGCATTCTTCCGATGGTGCAAATGAAATTGTGCGTGGCTTGGATGCAGTCGGACAAACTGGCCGCGACTGCTGGGTTATCCATCTCCTTTTGGCCAAAATTGATTCGGAGTCCAGACGCAAGTGGGTTGACTTCCAAAAATTGAGGATTTCTTCGGATTTCTTGACGCTCGCTGTGGGGAGTTCGAGCTTAGGCAACCTGAAGGTACAACAAAAACTGCTACGCTTGGTCAAAACACAAGAGGATCGGCACGCTCATTTTTATCAGCTGGACATAGTTTCAAATCTGTTCAATGCAAGTCACCTTCTTGGACTTTCGGTAGAGCGCTATGCCTTTGTAAAAGAGAAACGAATATGTTTTAACTGCCTAAAACCTGATCACGTAGTTGCAAGATGCAAACCAAGATATCGCTGCCACAGTGCCACGGCAAGCATCATTCACTTATTCATTTGCAAGTCACTTCTGATTCGCTTGCTGCGAACCAAAGTCAGCCAAGCGCCGCCATGATGGTACAGGGTCCGCAGGATCAACAAGACCATAATGTTTCCATGGTGTCTATGAGTCACATTGCCCGAGCGCCATCTGAACGGATTGTCTGTATTGCTTTGGGACAAATGAAAGGAACGCTACCCACAGCGGTGGTGTATGTAGTCAATTCCAAAGGGTCCTATATAACTTGCCGAGTGCTGTTAGACACTGGCTCCGAATTATCCTATGTTTCGGAGCGATGTATCAAGGAACTAGGCATTACGCGTTCGCCATCCCGAATTCTGGTCTCCGGTATTGCAACGGTAAAGGCTGAAACAGCAAGAGGCTTCAGCACACTCAGCATGAAATCAAGGGTCTCACAGGATAAGCTAGAGGTAACTGCTCACGTGCTCAATAAGATAACGTCATCGTTGCCAAGGAACACTATCGATGCAGGGGCGATGAAGATCTTCGAGAATATTCCTCTTGCTGATTCCATGTTTAACACTATATCTGAGGTAAACATCCTGCTTGGAAGTAACTATGTATGGGCTGCGCTTTCCGGACAAAAGAAGCTGGACGAGCAGGGCAAGATAATTGCGGTGTCAAAAATTTTCGGCTGGGTAATCACATCAACTGCGCTTGCAGCCCCACCTGCTGCGACATCTCTATTGTCAACACTAGATGTCGATGCCTCTCTTCAAAGGTTTTGGGAAATCGAGAACGTATGTGCCATTATTCCACCTGATGCAGAAGAAGCTGAAGTTGAAGCACATTTTTGCAAAACTCACACGCGAGATGTGCACGGGCGATACTGTGTAGAGCTGACATTCAAGGACCAATCTACCAAATTCGCTGACACACTTCAGGGAGCAATGTCATGGTTTAAATTCTTTGGAAAGACGCCTGCAGAAGGATTCCAGCCTAAAAGCACATTACAACAGGACCGATTATACACACAAACGCGGTTCGGTATCTCTAAGCTTTGACGAGATAAAAGAAGCACGCATCTGCTGCATTCGACATGTGCAGGCAGCATTCGAAGAGGATCGCCCAAGACTATAAATTGGAATTTCTCTTAAAAAGGATTCAAAACTGCGAACACTCTCACCAATTTTGGACGACGATGACTTTCTACGCGTAGGTGGTCGTTTAAGCAACTCAGAATTGTCTTTCTCAACAAGCACTCAGTCATCATACCCAAAACACATCGCATCACGAGCCTTATTGTGGAAAATGAGCATTGGAGACATCTGCATCCGGGCGTGTCTGCACTTTTCGCCATTATTCGTCGGAAATATTGGATCTTAGGCGCACGAAATTTAATTCGCATGATCACCCACAACTGCTTAAAGTGCCAGAGTTCCAATGCCAATGTTTAGCGATAATGGCCGCAACTTTGTCGGTGCTAAACGTCAACTTAATGAAATGGAACAGCTTCTTAGATCACAGCTGCACAACGACACCGTCACTCAGGCACTCTTGACAGAAGGCATAAAATGGAACTACATTCCGCCGCATGCTCCTCATTAGGGTGGTAAATGGGAGTCAGCCGTACGATCGGTCAAGTTGCACCTCCATCGAGTATTGGGTAACACAACTCTTACATTCGAACAGATGCATACTTTATTAGCACAAGTGGAAGCCGTGGTTAATTCACGACCACTGTATACGACCTCCGACACCGACATTGGCTATTTGTCTCCAGCACACATGTTGATCGGTCTTTCGTACACTTTGATACCAGACGGAGACCTGGCCTGCCAACCGATTAGACTACTGGCAGCAATCTCAAGCTCTTCTCCACGGCTTTTGGAAACGTTGGCGTCAGGAGTACTTGACCACCTTACAGCAGCGTCCTAAATGGACAACTAGATCCCCAAACCTGAAGTGTGGAGACATAAAAAGACATGTGGAGACAGATAAAGTAGCAATTCTATTGCTGTAAAAGTAGAACCAGCTTTCTTAAATAATGTTGAGCAGCCAAGAAATTATCTAGAAGAGACTTCTAGGCTTATTGATAGCAGTCCAGATTTCCTTAATATAAGGAAAAATAAGATATATTTTTTATGGAACAAGGACCTATAAAACAGGCTCGATTTTCAAGAAATTGTTAGCGAAGTAGAATTCGATAAGCAAACCCTGCCGAAAATTCAGTTTCCCACTTTTTTGGTGATTCCAACGAGTAGGATCTGTTTAATGAGCTCTGTCGGGACAAGCAGCAGCCGCCACCTAATTTATAGATAAAGCTCAAACAAAGCTTTCGTATTACATACTAATTACTTATGTTCTCGCCTTCGTTGGTCGCAAGCCGACCCTCTCTCTCGGCCGCTCGACTTCAGCGCTTATCGGCAGCATCGTCAGATAGAGAGCTTTATCTCCGCTAATTATCTAAAGCGGGATCACTCTCTCATGCACATTCATTGCGCGCGCTCAATATATTGGCATATATTTTCTATATCCTCCAATATTATACGCAACAATAAAAATTCTTATTATAACGTTTAACTAATTATATCAAAATACAAAGACCAAATCAATCAAATTTCCGCCACTGTCAATCAACTTCTGAGGTCGGCTAAAGGAGCCCAAATTAACTCGGGGCATCTATATGAGATGTTATTATCTCGAAATAGGATGCTTACAATGGAGCTGCAAAATTTATTACTGGCAATAGCTCTTGCTAAAGTCAATATCGTTAGCCCTAGCATACTAGATCATGCAGACCTGGAAGGTATGTGGATGGAGAAGCCCACAGATACCCCCATCAAAGACATATTGTCCGTTGCGTCCGTGAAAATATTACAGTCCATTAACATATTGCATTTTATTATTAAATTTCCTAAAATCAAATCGGCATGTATTAATATCACCATTTTTCCCGTGTCACATCACGACACGATGCTCAGGCTAGAGGACAAGATAATAGCGGATTGTGATGGAGAAATTCACACTGTTAATAATTGCTCCGTAACACCTGAAGCTACATTTTGCAAGCTGACGCAAAGGAGGTCGTGCGCCCAGGAGCTCCACGCTGGGGGGCATAGCGCATTGTTACATCCAACACAGCGATCTACATCCCATTACCTACGTAGATGAAGGCATCATAATTGTAAACGATCGTCCGGCACGTGTGAGCGTGGCACTCATCACCTTTACTGAGGGTGCCACGGTTAATGAAACCCGTTATGTCAACCATGACATAGCCCACAAAAGGGCCCCAGGAGTAGCCAGCTCGCCCTCCCTTAACATTACTATGGAGCACAACATACTCAGTCTTCCATACCTTCACCGCTTGAGTGAGCGTAATCTGGAACACATCAAGAGATTCGGAGAGGATATCAACGACTATCATTCACATCAGATAGTACTAGTTGCAGGAGCAATATGCTGCGCGTTGATCTGCGTCGGCTTAACTTATCGGCGAGTCATCCAGGCCAGGAGATCTGCGGCCCAGATAGTAGAAGTGATTGCCCAAATAAGGTCGGCCGAGGGCGGCCTTATTCCTGAGGGGGAGTAGTTAACTAACTCAGCCGGGCGACGGCAATAACCGATCGTCCGAAAGTCCGCTCCGGCCAAACTGCTGAGACAGCGTCTGGCCGGATGCTCGTGCATAGCCGGCAAGCACTGCCCATTGGAGTGGCCGCTATGAAGTTCATTTATGTTAGCTTTAAGTTTCAGTTCTGTTCAGTAATAAAGAGCACATCGCTCGTAATAGAAACTCCGGCTCGCCGTACGATTATTTATTTGGGTTATCGCGCCTCAAGGGCCATTAGCAACGGAGAGAAGTTCTCCCAACATAAACTGAAAGCTTCAGGAACTACGCTGACCCCACAAACAAGGGCGGTCAGCTCATTAACCGGAGAAGAGACTCTCCGCACCCCGCTTACCAAGAAGTTCAGACGACCATCGGCACTGACGTTTCCTCACCCTACCTACGGACAGCGGCGAGGGACACTTGGGAATTACATTTATACTAAAATATACTAATTTATACATTGTAGTTAGTAGTAGTATTTCCCCGTAGTATTTCCCCCGGCTTCTTCCCCCTGGTAGGCTTCCGAGCCTCTAAAACCCATGATTCGCCCCGCCGATTCGTCTGAAAGACTTCCGAGACTCAGCAACCCGGTTCGGCCCACCGATCCGAACTTCTCTAAGCTGGTAGACTTCCGAGTCTCCAAACCCCTTCTCTAAGCTTGTAGACTTTCGAGCCTCCAAACCCCTTATCGAATTGGTAGACTTCCGAGCCACAAAACCTTCTCGAATTGGTAGACTTTCGAGCCTCCAAAACCTCTCACACTGGTAGAGTATCGAAGACTCCACTGATAGGCGTTGGAATCTCCACGAACTTTTCATAGCATACATTCAGGGGCATCACTAAAATGTTGACCGAGACCGATTCTCCGTCTTGATGTCTTCATACCCTTTTTTTTTTTTATATTATCGCGCCACACAATACTAGCTATTGTTTTCGTGTTTAATAAATGGACTATCCTGCGGGTAGGAATCAGCGCCACTTTGGGGCATTTTGTGTGTGGTCGATTATATAATGTTAAAGAAGTCGTCCAAGTCTGTCTCGGCCGAGTATATTTAGGTTCATAGGTTCGCGAGTGTCGTCTGCGCAAACACCGTCGCACTGTGGCTCATTTTACGAAAACTCGTTGCAAAAGTCGGATTTCGCGTTGTTGAATCTAGCAAATCTTTTGATACCATTCAATTAGGAATTGATCAAGCTATTCAAAACAAAACCTTTATAAATTACAATATGTGTTTAGTATTTATTATTGCTGCTCTTCTTTTTTCGTACTTCTATTTTATTTAGATTTAAAAAAAAGTCTTTTTTCCCTATTTTCAATTTTTAGTGGAAAATAAAAAAAAAATCCAAATTTCACCGAGCTCTAGAAAATACTAAAAATTAGTGGAGGTATTTAACTCACAAACCATTTTTTTTTGCAATTTGTAGTCGGCCAATATGGAAAACGGCAAGGCACCAAAAAGTAGAGCTTCCAGTACCGGAGTTGCAAAAAAAAAAAACATTTTTTTTTTGTCAATTTTATTTTATGCAAACTTTTTTTTTATTTATAGAATGAGTATTAAAAAATATGTTTAAACATTTTGAATTTTTAAGTTCATTGATTCCTATGAAAAATGTATTTTTATTGTAAAAAATCAAAAGTTTTAGTTTGCCGAATAAATTACGCCTCTTTTGGTGGGCGTAACCTAAAAAACGTACTACCTAAATTTTTTTTGGAGATTTGAATTTTTATAAAAAAAAATTAAGTTGATATCTTCAATAGATCAAAAGTTATTAATTTTGCAACGTGTTTTGAGAAAACGAGCCACAGTGCGTCGGCCTAACGGTGTGGCAAGATGTCTAGCCAAACGGTTGGTTTGCGCTTGCAGGCGGTCTCTGTATCGGTTTGCAAATGTTGAAATTGTTTCTGTTACAGTTGGTATTCCTGTGTCTTGAAATAGCGTGTGATTTTGTATGTAGTGGTGCCACTCAACTCCCAGATCAGTGTCGGAAGGACAATGGCATTAAATAGTCGCAACTTGGCATGGAGGGATAGACCGCTATCAGAACGAAGGAGCCAACCCATTTTTTCGAACTTTGTCCTTGCTGATCCGCAGACTCGGACAATCTGCCCCTTCCAGAAAAGTCGGCGGTCTAGGGCTACGCCAAGGTACGTCACCTTATCCTCATGCTTTAGTCTCTTTCCATCCAAGTCAAGGGCACGTGAACGGCCATGCCGAAGTGCGAAAGTGGCGTGCTGTGTCTTTTCAATGTTAAGCGCTATGTTCCATCGAGATGCCCAACATTTGAATTCGTCCGAGAATGTCTGGACACGACTGGAAGCCGGTGCTGTAACCAATAAATCTTAAGATACTCATTAACAGCATAATTATCTAGTGTTCTCAGAATGTTCTCAGCTGGGACCGAGCGGAATCCATTTCAGTAAGCACACTTGACCTAAATAAATTATTAGGACGAGTCCTGGCCCACCCAGAGCCATCTCAGCAACGACAGACTGTCACAAACATCAATCTTAACCCACTTAGTACAAATGAAAGCAAACAATCGATCTTCACGATAGTAGTCTATATGGTGTAGGGTAGTTTCCTCGCATTCTTTAACCTATATTTCATTCTTTCGCGCCTATTAACACCTAAACCTAACAAGCATTCTGCTTTGATTTATTTTGTTTTAATTATCTGCACTTCAAGTGCACCGCCCTCACGCATAGTATTTTTAATGGGATGCAGATATACACATTTTCGAAATTTACCGTTGCAACGGTAAGCCAACGCGTTGTCTTAGTTTGATTTCTTGTGATGTAGTTTTTTAGCTCTCTTGGTACACACACACATAACACTGACTGCACTCTTGAGTGGATAGTCGTATAAAGATAAACAAACCTTAAATGTCGGACATCTCGTTTATTGGCGAGCAAATTGAAGGGGGCCTAGCGAAAGGGGAGAAGGTAAGATGAAGGAAGATGGGTCAATATATGTACAAATGTTTTCAATTATTTTGTTTATAGCTAGTTTGGATTTACTTTTTATAAATAAAATTTTTTTTTTTAATTATTTTGAGTAAACAGATCTAAATATACCTTTATCCGTCTGTCCGTTTTTACGCAAACTAGTCTCTCAGGTTTCGAGCTATCTGTTTTTAAACTAGAAGCTTTTGAAGGTGTCGCTTGTGTTTTTGCTCGCTTCTACGATTATTGGGATTCGCCTTCGGATTAAAATTGTTGTCTTTTGATTTGATTGAAATCAGTCTTGAACGTTTCTTTTAATTACGTTTCTATCGGCCCGCAAAACGTTTCTACCTTCAATGTCTGTAACAATTTATAAAGTTGCATATACTGTCCTCATACAAAAGACTGCCTAGTTTTTTGTTTCTGGAGATCCACGGTGTTGTTGTTTACACTTCGACCCCGTTACACCGTGCTTGCTGCTCTTTCTCCTTTTACACCTCTCTCTGGATCGCCGTACTGACGTTGCCTGTTACTGTAATAAAGCTCTCTCTGGATTGCTGTACTTGCATACGCCGGTCTTCAACTGCGCGGGAGGTGATTGCTTTCTCAATCTGACAGCTCTCCCAAATTTGTCTGCTCAGAACCTACTGTCGCTGGATCGCCGCACTGACGCTGCCCATGCACGGTTTGGGACCACTCCCCTGGACTACTTCCCGAACCACTCTGCTGTTCCTGTTGTTCCTGTTCCTGCTTTTGCCAATCTTTAATCTGCGCTGGATTTGACAGGTCAGCTTAGAACCTACTCTTTGCCTGACCGTCTGTAGCTACTTTGCTTGCTCTGCTTACTACATAAAGCTTTTTACCTCTTTCTTTTGTGCGCTCTCCTAGTTTGGAGGTTTGCATCTTAACACTGGACAAAATGAGTACAATCTGCACCGCAGAGAAATGTGAATTTAGCGGAGTTATCACTACTGAATCGTATCTCACTGGCTGGCTTTGTGATAATGGGTTCCCACCTGAAATGTGCTGGAATTGGTTATTATGGCCGAATCAGTGATCTTCTTGGAAAAAATATCGGATTGACCTGGTCTTGTCAGACCTGCAGTGAAATAGAGGGTGAAATGCGCACGTAAATGAAGCAAACTAGTAATGGTTTTCTGGAGGTTCGAAAGCAAGTTAGCTCTCTCAACGATCAATTACTTAATCTGGAGTCCCTGTTTCTTGGCCTTAAACTTTTCAGCGAATCACCACCTGCAAGTAAATTTGTGCACAACTCCTGCCTCCCACTTGCCTCTAAGGGATTTAGCTATCTCATTCTCTAAATCGATTGATCCCGTAACCTATTCGACCTCAGATCTTCCTGATCCAATGGNTTCGGATTAAAATTGTTGTCTTTTGATTTGATTGAAATCAGTCTTGAACGTTTCTTTTAATTACGTTTCTATCGGCCCGCAAAACGTTTCTACCTTAAATGTCTGTAACAATTTATAAAGTTGCATATACTGTCCTCATACAAAAGACTGCCTAGTTTTTTGTTTCTGGAGATCCACGGTGTTGTTGTTTACACTTCGACCCCGTTACACCGTGCTTGCTGCTCTTTCTCCTTTTACACCTCTCTCTGGATCGCCGTACTGACGTTGCCTGTTACTGTAATAAAGCTCTCTCTGGATTGCTGTACTTGCATACGCCGGTCTTCAACTGCGCGGGAGGTGATTGCTTTCTCAATCTGACAGCTCTCCCAAATTTGTCTGCTCAGAACCTACTGTCGCTGGATCGCCGCACTGACGCTGCCCATGCACGGTTTGGGACCACTCCCCTGGACTACTTCCCGAACCACTCTGCTGTTCCTGTTGTTCCTGTTCCTGCTTTTGCCAATCTTTAATCTGCGCTGGATTTGACAGGTCAGCTTAGAACCTACTCTTTGCCTGACCGTCTGTAGCTACTTTGCTTGCTCTGCTTACTACATAAAGCTTTTTACCTCTTTCTTTTGTGCGCTCTCCTAGTTTGGAGGTTTGCATCTTAACACTGGACAAAATGAGTACAATCTGCACCGCAGAGAAATGTGAATTTAGCGGAGTTATCACTACTGAATCGTATCTCACTGGCTGGCTTTGTGATAATGGGTTCCCACCTGAAATGTGCTGGAATTGGTTATTATGGCCGAATCAGTGATCTTCTTGGAAAAAATATCGGATTGACCTGGTCTTGTCAGACCTGCAGTGAAATAGAGGGTGAAATGCGCACGTAAATGAAGCAAACTAGTAATGGTTTTCTGGAGGTTCGAAAGCAAGTTAGCTCTCTCAACGATCAATTACTTAATCTGGAGTCCCTGTTTCTTGGCCTTAAACTTTTCAGCGAATCACCACCTGCAAGTAAATTTGTGCACAACTCCTGCCTCCCACTTGCCTCTAAGGGATTTAGCTATCTCATTCTCTAAATCGATTGATCCCGTAACCTATTCGACCTCAGATCTTCCTGATCCAATGGTCTACCCGATGGAATATCTATTGCTCATCTTCCCTCGGCGAAGGATGGTGTTCTGGCTGCTAATTCTCCAACTCGTGCGTTTGAAATAATCACCGATCTCCTGCCGACTGCTGATTTTGTTCCTGCCCCTAATGCTAGTCATCCGATTCCTGGAATAGTTACTGATCAACTGCCGACTGCTGATCTTGTTGTTGCTTGCCATTCATGATTATTGCCTCCCCTGCTGCTGCTGTTTGCTCCAAACTTCGAGTTTCTCCGAATGATATCATAGTATCTAGATTAAATTTTAAACATAAGCGTATTATATCGTCATTTAAAATTATTCTTCCGGATTCGTTTCTGACTAAAATATTTAGCCCAAACACACGATACATCATGAATTCCTTAATAAGAACTCTAACCAAAATCCCAGCATTAATACTCCAAAAACTAAATCATATATTTTGTGTTCATTATCAAAATGAACGTAGTCTTTTAGGTAAACTAGCTCAAATTTATTCTAATAGTGCCTCCTTTGATTTTGATAATATATCTTCTTAACAGAAACGTGACTAAATTCTTCAGTTTTAGATCATGAAATTTTAGTTAATATTTATTTAACACATATACTAGACATCTGCATGAGTGGCAAAAAAATCACATTCAAATGCACAAAGCTCAAAATGAGTTGAGTGAATTTGAAGGAAAGCCAAACTGAATTGAATGAGTTGACTCGCTTACGTACGACTCAGCCGCACAAAGAATAGAGAAAGAGAAACGAATGGAATGAAGTGAGAACTCTGAAAACTGAGACGCTGAATTCGAATGATTCGAGTTCCAACTGCAGATACACCAAACATCAAACTAAGAACAAAATAAAAATAACGCGGACTACAAATACATACAGATACACATTCGTCGGCTTCTTTTATTGAGGTGTCCATGTTTGCGTCTGCACTTGCGTCTGTTTGCGAACTGCAGGTGGTCCCTGAAAATTCGAATTCCTACACAACAACTCGAATGATTCGAATATAACACGCATTGCCAAATACAGTTATTTCATTTTTCGCTTCATTCCTTCTCATTCATTTCTTTCAACGTCCCAAGCTATGAAGCAAAACGGGAACGAATACTCATACAATGTCGTTTCATTTCTTGCATTCCACTCATTCCATTCCATTTCATTCGAATATACTCAATGAAACGTATGTTGTGAGTGATTTCATGCAGATGTCTAACATATACCGAACCCACCGCTCGTTATTTGCTGGTGGTGTTCTTATTGCTGTTAAAAATTACTTTTTCTCTGAGCTATTTCCATTTATTAACACTGAGGGCATTAAATTTATTTCTGTAAAAGTAAGCGTCGGCAATGCAAACCTGTTTTTAACACGTTCTTATACTCGTATACCTCCTCGATCTGGTCATATTGTCTATGTGAATCACGTAACTGATATCCAAACCGTTTTGTCTAGGCTAAGCCCTGAAGACCAACTAGTTGTTATGGGTGACTTTAACCTTTTGACGACTCAAATCTTCTAGTATTGGACACTCAACATCAATTTACTTGTGCATATTAATCCTGTCAAGAATAAACGAGATAGGCTTTTATACCACATATTCGTATCCTCCTTGGTATCGGTAGCCAGATGTTGTTCTATATCCTATCATGAAGATCCATATCATTTCACTTTATCAATATCTGTTAAATGTTGAATCTCTGTTAATATTGTCACTTCATCACTTCCTAATTTCGATGGTTTATATTTATCGTGTTATCACAAAAAAAATGGGTCGTTCTTAATGGATTTCCACGAAATTGACACTGTTGTAAATGCATTTAACTCAGATATTTGCTCCGTAATTGACACTTCTGTTTCTTCCTCCCATAATCCTCCATTATTCAATAAAAACTTGTCTTACCTAAAAAAAAATTCAAATGTAACAGGCAGGGGGAGTATATACTATATGTACATACATATATTCTCCAATTTCTGATACCAAATTTGGTATATGCATACATATATGTATAATCTGATTATGTTAATAAATAAGTAGGAACGCTACAGTCGAGTGTGATCGACTGTGAGATACCCGGTACCCAAAGAATTATTGGTGATATTAAAAAGCATATGAACCGGAAACAAATATGTTGACAAATGCAGGCAAATGTTGCTAGAAACATGTTGAGCAACACCCAAAAAAGACAAATGCTGCTAGGGACATGTTGAGCAACACCCAAAAAAGTCCAATGTTGGTGTTGACATGTTGAGCAACACGCATTGGTGCTGTCAACACAAAAGAAGAAAAAGCATACACAAAAACTTTAACGTGTAATACCCCAGCCAACCATTTTCGGAGCGCTCCTAACTAGATGGTCGTATGGAGTTGTCGTATGACGCGAGGAAAGAATTTCTTTCAGTATTTCAGTATTTCTTTCTTTGCGACCAACAAAGCAATCATATGACCGGCAGATTTAACTTATTTTTTCTAAAAAAAGTAGATAAACTCAAAGGAAAATTTTTTTTTCTGGTTTAAAAAACCATTTAAATTAAAAAACAGACAATTTATTTTGCGCCCATTTATGTTTTTTTTAACTTAAAAAATAACAAGTTTTTGTCCGCCATTTTGAATTTTTTGTGACTGAAAATATTCATAAAAAAAAAAACCTTTGCTACAATTGTGCCTATTTTGAGATATGGATAATTTTTATACAATTGCAGAGGGTATTATAATTTTGCCATGATATTTGCAACGCAGTGAAGGAGGCATCTCCGACCCCATAAAGAATATATTTTCTTGATTAGCATCACCAGCCGAGTCGATCTAGCCATGTCTGTCTCCGGTTTCTACGCGAACTAGTCTCTCAGTTTTTGAACTATCGAGCTGAGCAGCATGGTCTTATTTCTTTAGCACGCAGTAAATATATCGGAACGGTTGAAATCGGACTACTATATCCAATCGCTGCCATAGGAATGATGGCGAAATTAATGTTTTCATTTTTTTAAGATCGGACAACTATATCATATAGCTGCCATAGAAAATGTAAAATGTAAAATTTACAAAATTCGATATTTTTTCAACATTACTAAAATGGTTCGATTTTCAATGATTGTCAATTGCAGACTGCGAGGGTATACGAACTTCGGTTTACCGCTTTCTTTCTCGTTTAATATCAACTCATGCTGGCAAACTGTCACTACGTAGTATACCCTCGCAGAGGGAATTATAATTTTGCCATGATATTTTTTTTAAGTTTATTTATTTATTAAATTTATTTAATATTTTTATTTTAATATTTAATGTTTTATTATTATATTGCGTTTTAAAAAATATGTCTAATCATTTTGAGTTTTTAGATTCATTGATTCTTATTTATTTTTAATTTGTTAGTAAAAAATATATAATTTAAGTTTGTTGAATTAAATTTGTCATTGTGCTTAGATGAGTTATTTCAAA
The DNA here is from genome assembly GCA_008042535.1 of Drosophila tani. NCBI lineage: Eukaryota > Metazoa > Arthropoda > Insecta > Diptera > Drosophilidae > Drosophila > Drosophila tani. The sequence continues at coordinate 2,013 of VNJO01011571.1, read as the reverse complement.
ACGAAGCTGTAAAGCTGTGGAAGTATCTTTTGTCTCCAAATAATGCCGAAAAACATTTTAAAAAAGCGGGCACACTCAAAAGATTAGATTTGAGTACTAGGCTCAGTCCGAAAATCACGTGTTTGTTGTATTTTTGTCATGATTTTCGAGGGCAGTAGTGGGCGTGGCCAAATTAAAAACAAACTTTAACTTCATGCAACAAATTCGAATGTTGTCACCAAATTTGGAAACTCTAGCTCTTATAGCCTCTGAGATCTGTTGTTTCACACGGACGGACAGCCGGACAGACGGACATGGCTAAATCGACTCGGCTGGTGTCGCTGATCAAGAATATATATACTTTATGAGGTCGGAAATATCTCCTTCTGCCTGTTACATACATATCTATGGGTACCGGGTATAACAATTGAAGAGAACGTTTATCTGAGATTTAATCTGTCGGTATGTACATATATGTCAAAGTTTGCACTTTAGTCAGCTTTTGACTTTTTTTTGGATAATCAATAATACATTAATATTTCATGAGCCGATAGGAACAATATTTATTTATACCTATATAGATTCTCTCTGAACACAGCCAACAGTGTGGCCGTTTGTCTATTTCGTATGGATTTTCGGTGAACCCCTAAATTCTGGTCACACTAGAAATATGAAACCCCTTTTAGCTAGCTAAAGCCTAGTACTCAGACAGTAAAACAGTTCGCAGTCCCAAAAAGACTTAATATTTTCAGTGTGACCCCGTTTTTCAAAACGTTCTTCGGCATCATTGGAAGGCAAGTGATTTATTTTAAATCAGCTGTTTTATATTTGTTGATAGTATATCCATTTGAAAGACAAGACACTTTGCACAGATTTGGAGCTTTGTTTTGGAATAGCTAATCTGCACACACCTCCTACTAGGTGTGCATCTTTCTTTCCTGGATTCCTGGCAATGAAGGATTTGTCCAGTCCGACACCGCTCACAGCAGCAGCGGCCTCTGCATGACCTTTTCGAGCCCGGCAATGAAGGATTTGTCCAGTCAGACACTGCCTAAGCAGCAGCGGGCGGTGGTCGTTGCCTCTGACGCCTTCATCTCATAGTGCTCATCAACGTCATAACCACATATGTCTTCGAGAGACCTATTTCCTTATAGGCCTTTATTTATGCAATTTTTTAATATTGCCCAAATCCCTTATCATTAAATTGGCCTCTTTCAATTTAATTACTATAACTTTATCTGCTCTTCTAAACTCCTGGACTCAGCTTTTGAATACATTATTGTGTTTGGCGGGATCTATATTTTTGAAATGTGCGCAGAAACAGTAAGAGAGAGTGAGAGACCAATAGCCGAGAACGACCTGTTTTATCAATTTTTTATTCTGTTCGTCACCCCTCTTTAGAAATACCAAAAGTCTCTGTTCGGTCGTCTGCGTACCGGCCTTTAAAACAGCGCTGCCGAAAAGTGTTTCTCGACTATTGACCTCTCGCTCTGGCTCACTGCCTATAAACGCTGTTCGCGTGTCTGAGTACAGAGCTTTACACTCGAAATGTTTTTTTTTTCTACCACATCTTCCTTTTGATATAAATTAGGTACATAATAAGTGATTTTTGAAGATAATATGATGTGAGGAATCCCTCACAAAGCCCCACCACGACCACATGTAAATATCTGTATATAGTAGTTAAGTAAGTAGTACGTAAGTTAAAATTAAGTTAGGCTAAGCGACGAACGGAAGACCCACGGAGGGCACCTGTATATATTAGTTAGGAGCATTAGGTTAAGGCCCACTAGGGCTCATAGAGAGGTACGTGGCTCGCAGCCTGATCAACGGCCACAACACCGAACGACGCTCGCAACATCAAACCCCGCTCGCAACCACACGACGCCCACAACAACAGGCCCACAACATTTCAACGCAAGCGCAGAATCAATCGCATCGGCAGAGCCAACCAAACCGGCAGAGCCAACCGCAGCGGCAGAGCCGACCACACCGGCAGAGCCAGCGACATGACGGCAGAGCCAGCGACACGAC
>VNJO01011558.1:0-35420 GCA_008042535.1 Drosophila tani | reverse complement strand
TCTGTCTGTCTGTCTGTCTGTCTGTCTGTCTGTCTGTCTGTCTGTCTGTCTGTCTGTCTGTCTGTCTGTCTGTCTGTCTGTCTGTCTGTCTGTCTGTCTGTCTGTCTGTCTGTCTGTCTGTCTGTCTGTCTGTCTGTCTGTCTGTCTGTCTGTCTGTCTGTCTGTCTGTCTGTCTGTCTGTCTGTCTGTCTGTCTGTCTGTCTGTCTGTCTGTCTGACTGTCTGTCTGTCTGTCTGTCTGTCTGTCTGTCTGTCTGTCTGTCTGTCTGTCTGTCTGTCTGTCTGTCTGTCTGTCTGTCTGTCTTTCCGGGTATCTCACAATCGATCCCACTCGACTGTAGCTTTCCAACTTGTTTTTTGTGTGCTTGATGGCCAGGATTTACCAGGATCTGGGTAGTCTAAGAACTTAAGCTTAAAATTATATTTGAAATACTTGTTTAAAAGATAAAAAAACTGGTCAGTATTATAAGGACAAAGTTTTAAATATAAGGAACTTCTACTCAGGAAAATTAAAATACTATAAAAAGACCTTTTACGCTGATCATTTTATTATTTAGATCAGCTTTTGACCCTCAATAAGTGAGCGCTCAACCGAATCTCTCACTATAACTGGTTATTGATAGAGCGTAACCTCATTAACTAAACCAAAAACGCTCAAACGAAGACAAAAATTAAGGGAAACTGTTCTGTTTGGTTAAAAGCAAATACAATGTAAAGAAATCCATAGAAATTTAAGAACATTTCATAAGAAACTACAGTCGATTAAAGAGTATAAAGTACAGTGCCACAACAAAAAATGTAAAGACAACCTGCAGACCGTCTGCGTATCAATATGAAACCGCATATTCCTGAAATTACATCCTTCTGCCATACATCTGCCATCTGACCACAAATCCCAGTTGATTTTCCGGGGAGGGCGCGGGGCCAACAGCGAGCGAGACAGATCGGATTTCGGAGTTTTTCCCGGGGGCCATGACCTGCCCACCGAAATGAAACGTTTGCGGTTTTACTTCATAAACAATTTGTGTATATTTCATAAATATTTTTAAACAAATTTTCGGTGTGTGCGCGCCAGTTTGCTTGTTTTTTATTTTTATTTGCTGTTTTCTGTTATTGTTGGTTCGCTGCTTTGTTTGCACGGCGGTTACCATGTTTTATTTGCGGGAATTACACTTTTTCGCTTTGGGCGGCGTCGCTGCAGCAGCGGCAGCCGAAAAGGATCAACTTTTTTTCCAACCCAAAAATGTCGCGAATATGGCGGAAAGTCAACTGCATATTGTATATATATATATATTTGAGTATGAGTATGGGTATGGGTGAGTATGTGACAGTGAGGGGGCGTATGGTGAGCGGAAAATGAGTGGAGCGAAGCCAAGGACACATTTCTACATTCCCTATATGATCGGATACAGAAGTTCCAAGAAGTTGTTCAAAATTTAGAGAGATCTGTAGCAGACCAGGAGGTACGTGAGACGTTAAGCTTTCTGCTAATATTTCTTGCTCAATATTTACCCAGGTACGTGAGACGTTGTCCCAGAGATTTTATTAAAATTTTAATGATTCTAATTCCCATATTTCTCTGCTATTTACAGAGAGAGAAAAAAAGAGTATTCCTTGTTCAGAATATCTTTTTCCTCCAGCTGTCGCTGTTATTGTTGTATAGACTGCGGACCCTGCCCCGGCAGCCATGTGCGTTTGTTTACACGCAGGACTCACGGGAACTCTCGCAGGACACACACAGGACACAAAGTTGCAATGGCCAAAGACCGCCCGCCCGCCCGCTCCACCCGCTTATCCCGCCCCCCTCGTCCACCCTCCCAAGGGTCATGTTTATCTTGCGCTTACACTGGGAAATTCCCTTAAACTTCTCATTCGTTGCCAGTGTTTTGGTCTGTTGCAGTATTTCCGCACAGTTTGCTCCCCAAAGTATTTTATTGCCCATGCACGCGTACACAGTTTTCCCAGTTTTCATGGCAATTTGTCCTGACCGGCGGGGAGGGGGGGGGGGGCACCAAGCGGTACGCTTGGGGGTGGGAAAATGTTCGAAAAATCCCCCGGAAAATGTTCCAGAGTACAAAGGGACCAAAAGAAGGAGGAATGCAAATGTTGCACTTCATTTGACAAGGGCGACACAAGGGGACATCTGGGCTGCCATTTTAATATCTGAGCGATTTTATAGCTCTTTTTTGCACCAATTAAAACATTGTTCTCGTTTTTTTTTTCTTTCTATACAATGGCTATTTTTTTATTTCGGTTTTTTCTTCAGCTTCTACTCTCTTTTAACGGAATTGAATTTGAAATTAAAGCGAAAGCTTTAAGCTCTACTGGAATAATGGGTGCTGTTAGACGCAGGACCAGGACTGTTACTGTTTTAAACTTTAAAAGCTAAGGAAAAGAATGCAATAATTAGTTAAGAATAATTGGAGACCTTTAAGAATGTTGTCACCAAAATTTGGGAGCTCTAGCTCTTATTTTCTCGAAGATCTTGGTGTTTCTACGGACAAACGGACAACGAACAAGCGGACAAGATCAAGGACTCCGTCTGTTATATATGAATGTACATTTTCTGTTGACCCTAAGTTAAAAACTATTAATTTAAATGTGGTCACCAAATTGGAAAGCTTTAGTTCTTAAAGTTTTGGAGATCTAGGTGTTTCTACGGGCAAACGGACAAGCGGACAAGATCAAGGACTCTGTCTGTTATATACATTTTCGGTTGTCACTAAGTTAAAAACAATTAATAAGAATGTGGTCACCAAATGGAAAAGCTTTAGCTCTTAAGGTCTCTAGATCTATAGTAGATGTTCCTACGGATAGACGCACAAGCGGACAAGCGGACAAACGGACAAGATCTAGAATTTGCCTGTTATAACAGTTATCAGTTGTCACTTGTAGCTGGCTTATACCCCATTAAGTAAATAAATATAAATAATATATTTAAAATACCTAATATTAAAATTGAGGTAAAATTTTTTGAAAAACTTTAAAAAACCCCCTTAACAGCAGATGTTAAAGTTAAAGTTAATGTTAATGTTACCCCAAAGCTATTTCCCTTTTAAAAGCCCAAAAAAGCTCCCTAGCTCCCTGGCTCCCCTGGTTATCTTTGGCTTTTAGCCAAGTTAACAGTAAGCTTTTAAAGCTCTTTCTGTTCCCCCCCACAAAATAAGTACAACTTTGGCGATATTTTTGATTCTGCTTTTAGATTTCTTTCATTTCTTTATTTTCCGTTATGCTTTTAGTTTGCTTTTGTTACTGGCAAAAAAGATGAAAACAAAAAAACACACTTTCGATAAATACTTTGACGGCTTTTCTTCTGTTTTTGTTTTTTTCTTTTTTTTCTTTTACCTAACAATAATATGACAATTATAAAATGTTCTGGTTTTGTTTTAGTTTTTTTTATACAGCTTACAACTAAAATTCCTTTACAACACATTTTGCCCAAGATAATATATATATAATAATAACAGCGTTCTTTTAACTTATAAACGATAGTGTAGTGAGTTGAGTGTTGAGTGTTGAGTGTGAATAGAAGGAACAGAAAGGAAATCGAAATCGAAATCGAAATCGAAATAAAATAGAAACTATTAAAAAAAAATATGGTTAAATCCATAAAACGGATATTCAAGTATTCCTCATACACACATATACATATATTTCGATATATACATACACTGTTTCTGTTTAACTTACCCTAAACTCTTGCTCTTGTTCGACTTTTCGGTTTTTGTATGTTTTTAACATAGTTTTTTGTGTTTTTATTTTGTTTTTCTGTATTTTAGTTTAGTTGTTTTTAGTGGTAGCTTGTAAGGATTTGGAAATTGTTTAATTATCATACACTTTTCGCTTAGGATTTAGGCTTTTGCTTTTGCTTGTTCTTTTGTATTTCTTTTTGTATAAGTGGAATAACCTCTCTCTCTTTTAGCTTACAAAAAATGTGGTTTTAGTTTTGGTTTTTTGCTTACTCGACGACGCTTTTTTTTTAGTTATTTGAAACGCAAGAAATTTAATTTCTTGACTGACTTCTTGTTGATTTTTTTGTTCTTACTAATTTATATATATAGCGTATGCATAAATATTGCTATGAAAAAATAAAAAAAAAACGGACTTTCTCATTCGAAAAAAAAAAAATAATAATATATATAGTGTATATAATACGAAAAGTATGGGATTTGTGTATGTTTTGTTTTGTTTTGTTTTATGTGTGTGTGTGTGTGTTGTGTTCTCTTTTGACAATAAAATGTAATCAGTTCTTTGAGTTCTCGTTTGAAAAATGTTTGAAAATGTTTCGCGTTTGTTTTGTCCGTCCGAAAAACGTATGTTGTTGTAATCCAAGCAGCTCTCCAAGGTCGTTTATATATATAGATATTATCGTCGTTATCGATTATTGTTTACGTTGGCATATAATGCCGAGAAATTTGTTTAAATTTAAGCCTACTTAGTATCTAATCTCTCTTACCTATATGCTTGCTTTTGCTGGCTCCTCCTGCTTCTGCATCAAAAAAAAAAGGATAAATATTACGCTTATCTCCTAGAAACTCGAATAATGTACACTGCTCTCTATTGTTGTTGTTGTTGTTGCTGTTGCTCCGGCCACGCCCCCCTCCTGCAGCTCCGGCTGCCCCTCTCTCAGAACGGGGCATCGCCCGCAAACGCCCACGGGTGCACCCAGGGCGCCGAGGGCGGCGGCGTCGGCGGATAGATCGTGGGCGAAGGCTGGCCATGCGCTGCTGCCGCTGCCGCCGCTGCTGCCGCCGCCGCTGCTGCTGCATGATGATGGTGGTGGTGGTGGTGGTGGGCAGCCGCCGCCGCTGCTGCTGCCGCTGCATGGTGATGGTGATGGTGCTGATGGTGATGCTGATATGGTGCCGTAAAGGAGGCCGCCGCCGCCGCTGCCGCTGCTGCACTGCCGTAGTAGGAGGCGGCCGCCAGAGCAGCCGCTGCCGCCGCCGATGTGGGCGAGGCAGCCGAGGAGGCGGAGGAGGAGGACGAGGAGGCGGCCGGCGACAGGCTGGCAATGCCAGCGGCACACACACTATGCCGTCGGTGCATTATGTGACGAGGTGGCGGCGCCGCATGCTGCGTTTGTGGCGGCTGTACGGGTCGGGGCGGTGGAGCGGCCAGGCGACGCTGCTGCTGCTGCTGTTGCTGTTGCTGCTGCTGGCGCAGTAACTGCTGCTGATGCTGCTGCTCCCAGTCGGGCAGCAGGACCACGTTGCCCAGCGGCGGACTCAGCATGCTGGCCGCCGCCTTGCCATATAAGTTAGAGAGATAGGCATGCTCTGCTTCGGCCATCTTCTGGGCCGCCGACTTGGGGTTTTTAGGGGTGGCCGGCGTCGAAGGCGTTGTTGTAGTCGTTGTGGTTGCTGTCATTGTGGTCGTGGCCGTTGGCGTCGTCTGTTCGGCATGCTGGCGCTTCTTGAGCAAGCGCTGCTGCTCGTGCTGCTGCTGCTGCTGCTGCTGCTGCTGCTGTTGTTGCTGGTGGTGTGCTGGCGTTGGCTGGTGCTGTGTTGGTGGCGGTGGTGGTGGTGGCGGCGGTTGTTGTTGGTTGTGGGAGTACAACATTTCGTATGTGTTGCTAATGTGTGAAGGATGTAGTGAGGTTTTTTGCTTCTGCTTCTGCTCCAGATCCTGCTGCTGCTGCTGCTGCGGTGCTGGTGGTGCTGGTGGTGGGGCCAGGGCCCGGCGTCTGTTGAGAATATCCACGCTTAGATTGGCAGGCGGCGTCAGGGCGCGTCTCCTGAGAGGCGCTGCTCCTGCTACTGCTGATGATCTGGCTTGGACTGCTACTGCTGTATTGGTTAATGGTGTTGTGGCTGCTTTAGTGGTTAATGATTGTGGCAAATGTTGTGCTCCCCAGCTTAATTCCTAGCTCGTGCGCGTCCGCTTGGCCGGCGGCTGCTCCGATTGGCGCGTCATAAATGTCAGCTGTGTCATGTACTTGATGATGTCGCGCACCTGCACCAGCGGCATGTTTTCGTTGTAATTGCGATCGAACTCCATCAGGATTTGCACCTGTCGGCTATTAACAAAAAGAGAGATACTAAAATCTACACCTTATATTAATTTATAATCAATTTAAATCCCTTACCGATTCGCCTTGTAGAGCTCCACGCCCAGCGCCTCGATCAGCCGCTTGCAGTGATCGAGCGGCACCGAGGGAAAAAAGTTCTTCTGGAACTCAAAGAGGGTCATCAGCTGCTCGGAGTCGTTGTAGGCCTTCATATTGATGCACGGCACCAGATGCTTGTCCACGCACACCTTCTGCACCTTGTACGGCGTCAGGTTCATGTTGTTTGTGGGTATCTCCGGGATCACGCACAGCCGCTGGGCACTGTCCGCCGCCGCGGCTGCGGCCAGAGCGGCATGCCTTTGGAGATGCATTGAGGCGCTGTTGGAGGAGGTGCCACCGCCACCGCTGCCAGTGGAGCCACCGCTGCCAGTGGAACCGTTGCCGCCGTTGGAGGAGTTGCCGCTTCCAGTGCCGGACTGGCTGCCCGTGGAACCGTTGCCGGTGGCCCCACTAGAATTGGAGCTGGAGTTGCCGCCACCGCCGCCACTGGAGCTGCGTCCATTCTGCTGGACATGCTGGGCATGATGGGCCGCCGCGGCGGCCATACGCTGATGCTGGGCCACCGCCGCCGCTGCCTGCTGCTGCTGCTGGGCCACCGCCGACGAGTGTTGCTGCAAGTAGGCGGCCGAGGCTGCCAGTGACCTTCGGGAGGAGGACAGATCGATAACGTCAGTGGGTGTAACTGTGGGTGTGGGTGTGGATGTGTTGTTATTGCTACTATGATGGCTACTATTGCTATTGCTGTGGCTGCTGCTGCTGCTGTGTGACTGACGCCCGTAATTGCTATTGTGGTTGTTGCGACGCCCCACCATTCCCGGACCCGGATTGGACCCACTATTCCCGCTCCCACTCCCGGCCAGCGAGAGTATGGCCATGGGCAGGCTATTGCTTTTGGTCGAGCAAATCACGCTCTTCTGGCGGCCCCCGCCGTTTCCCCCAGTAGAGGGCGCCTGTGGTGCCGCCACTCCTCCCATATTACTACCTAATCCTAATCCTAAACCTATGCTTCCGCCTCCACCGCTGCTCAGCGGACTCGCCGCCGTATTGGAGGCACTGGAGCTCGAGCACGAACTCGAGGGCGAGTGCAGAAAGTGTCCCGGCGGCAGCTGTGGCGTTATCGTCACATTCGGATTGGAGGCCAGCGTGAGAGTGGCCACGTTGCCCAGTCCTCCCATCGCCGGCGACATTGGTGGCGAGATGTACGAGGGCACCAAGTGACTGCCATTGCCTCCAGCTCCTCCTCCTCCGCCGCCGCCGCCGCCGCTATTGTTCGTCTGTATGAAGGTGGAGAGATCCGGATTGGCCAGCACCTTTTGGATAACCGCCCGCATCTCGTCCGTCATGACGGTGCACTTCTTGGCAAAGTCCTCCAGGGCCTGGGTGGAGTTTAGGGGTATGGTGGTGCCACTGGGCGTGGTCCCAGGCACTGGACCAGCTTCTCCCCTGTTGCTGCCGCGACCGCTGCTCTTGGTCAGACTTATCTCGGCGGCAGCGGCTGCGGCACCGCCATCAGAGATCAGGGGCGGCACAATGGGCTTCGTAAAGGTCACCACATTGTTGTTATTTGTTGCCTTGGACTTGTTCGCCTTGTTGGGATTGTTGTAGTCCAGCATTGTGATCAGATCCGTGTCCAGCGGCAGTGATGGCAGGGCAGGAAAGTTCTTCTGGCTGCCTGCTCCTCCTCCTCCGCCTGCGTGTGAGGCGTTGTTACCCGCACTGGGTGTGGGGTTCCCGCCCCCCTTTAGCTGCTGACTGAACAGCAATCGCTGGGCAGGTGTCAGTTGATTCCACAGAGCTAGATTCGTGTAATCCGCGCGGGTGGAGGGCAGGTTGTAGTTGAAGGCGGCGCCTGCTGCCGGGGAAGCTCCTGCTCCCGATCCGACTCCAGCTCCTCCGCTTGTGCCTCCGCCTGCTCCTCCATTGCCGCCTCCTAGCAAAGCCTGAACATAGCCAGCGGCAACGGCCACTGCAGCGGCTGCCGAGTTCTGGGAGGATGCAGGATTCGAGGGGGAGTTCGAGGAGGAGGGATTAGCGACGCCACCGTTCATGTGGCTGCTTTTGGCTAGGGCATGATGATGATGGTGATGTTGATGATGGTGGCTGTTGTTGTGGCTGTTGTGGTTGTTGTGGCTACTGTTCTGGCTGTTGGTGTGTGGAGAAGAGTGTTGGAGTTGTTGTTGGGGTGCTTGTTGTTGTTGTTGTTGTTGTTGGTTGTTGTAAGTGCTGTTCTGGTGTCGTTGTTGTTGTTGCGGTTGTTGTTGGTGTTGAGTCTGTTGTTGTTGTTGTTGTTGCACCATTGACTGCTCGACATTTGACCTAGAAACATTATATACAATACACATAAGTTGACCGCCCCGAAATCTTTGTTTATTCGTGTTTTTTCTTTTATTTTTTGTATGTATTTTTTTGGAGTTACTTTTTATTTGATTTATTTACATTTTGGTTTTGGTTTCGTGTGTCTTTTATTTTTATTTGCATTTTTCAATCGATTTTGTTGTAATAAGTTTCTTCTACACAAAAATCATGGAAAAAAAATAACAAGGATCAGTTCTAATTCTCTTTCTTGCGTTCTTTGGGGGCTCTGCACTGCACTGCACTGCTTGATTGATTGCTTGCTTGTACTGCTTGCTTGATTGCTTGTACTGCTTGCTTGATTGCTTGTACTGCTTGCTTTATTGATTGCTTGTTTGTCTTGCTTTCTTCATCCACTTCTTTACTCCGCTGGCACACTGTTTACACTGCTTTAAACATATCGGAGACATCGATATGGTGCTTTCGATTGCCTTCGTTTGTATCGACTGCCTCGACTGCCTCGCCTGCCTCGACTGCTGCCGATGAAAAACAAATAAGAAACCAGAGGCGATGGTCAATTTATCGATGTTGTGTTTTTTTATCGTAATCGTTATCTTTGTTGTTGTTGTTGTTTCGCTGTTTTTCAACTTCTACGTTAAGATTTTTTTGGAATGACTACTTTATGTTGTGTTTTGTTGTTTTGCTTTCTCTCTGCTCTCCGCTTTTTGTTTTTAATTGCTTTTGTCCTTGTAAGTTTTTGAACCTTATTTCTTGGTTTAATTAAAAGCTTGTTGCTTGTTTTTATGCGTGTGTGATTCAGTGATGAAATAATTAAATTGTTAAGAACAGCTTTTCTTCAACAAACAAACCAAAACACACACAAGAAAAAGCTTTTTTATTCTCTCTGATTCTGATTCTGATTCTTCTCTGCCTCTGTCTCTGCCCCTTACTCTTGCCCCTTTTCTGGACTTACTACGCTTGCTGAATTAATGAATTTATCGATTGTCCTTACATTTTATCAAAGTAATTTGCTGAATTTATCGATTGTCCTTACATTTTATCAAAGTAATTTGCTGAATTTATCGATTGTCCTTACATTTATCGAGGTAATATTAATTAAGATATTTAATATATATTTTTCAACTTGTACACGCATTATATATAATGTATCTAGGATCTCTTTCACTTTATGTCTTCCTTTTTTTTCCTCTCTGTTGAGTGTGTGTGTGTTGTGTTGTGTGTATGGGAGTGAGTGAGCGAGTGAAGGGGGGGTGGTGGGGGGAGAGAGAGAGATGGAGGTGGGGCCAAACGGGGTTAAAAAAAACCTGCCACCACCAATAAAAAAAAAGCTTGTTCTCAGTTGTTGCTGCTGCTGCTGCTGGCTGGCTGTTTTTTATACATTTTTTAACTTTTTCGCGTTCGTCACAAGTCGTGAGTCACCCCGTTGAATGTGTTTGTGTGTTGGCATGTGTATGTTTGGTGTAAGTGTGTGTGTGTGCGCGCAACAAGATAACATTAGGGGTAGTCAGTACACACAGCCATTAAATAAATTGTTTTGTTGATATTTGATTTCGGTTTTTCTGCTGCATCTCAATACATAAATCTATATATATTTTTTTGATATTTATATATATATAGTTTTAACCATAGATTAATGTAAATTCAGTTGGGGGTTTGTCTAGGTTTTTTTTATTTATTTAGTTTAATGCGAATTTATGTTTTTCAAAATATATATGTTGTAGTTCATTTCTTTTTAACATTTCGTCTCTCCAAAAAGAGCTTTAAAGTTATATAAATATTATATATCATACAAGGAAGAGAGTATACCAAAACAAACAAAAAAAAAAAGGAAAAAGAAACAAGAAAAGGAAAAGGTACTTTTTTTAAAGTAAAAACAAAGAAAGGATTTCATTAATTATAATATACAAAAGGTGGTTTTTGGTTAACATCATTCCATGTGAAAAAAGAAACAAATACATGGTCAAGTATGCTTTATTAAATAATTATAGTATATAGTATAGTTTTTATTCTACTTTCCATTTAAGCTTATTTCGATTTGGATTTCTTTGTTAAGGATTTACGGATACGGACATGCAATCGCTAGGTATACCATCGGAATTATGCTCTAAACACGGGAGGAACTCTCTTCAGCAGGATGTGCATGTACAGGATGCGTTGTGTGTGTGTGTGTGTTTGTGCGGAGTGTGTTGTATGTGTGCGGTATTGTGTGTGGCGTGTGTGTGTTGTGTTGTGTTGTGGGTTATTTTTGGGTTTTAGTTCTACTTTCGACTAGGCTTAGTTATGAGATAGTGGTTAATCAATCGTTCCCAATGTGTATAGATATTCCACCTTGTCACGCCTCCGAGAGAGTTACCGACATATAGCTTAGTTAAAACGTCTTTAAATAATAAATGAAGAAATAAAAAGAGAGAGAAAAAAAGCTCGTAGGTTAGTAAATATGTTTTGAAATTTCGTTTCGCTTCGTTTTTTGGGGGGGAATTTTGGAGTTTGGAATGTGTGTGCGGGGAGCATGTATAATATGATGGTTTTTGGGTTTTATCTTTTTTTTTTTGTGGTATTTTGAAAAACATAAAATCAAAAGAACTGCAAACGAAAGAGCGCGAGAAAATCGATTTTCAACTCTAAACACAAACACACTGAATAACAACAATAAATATAACACGCAAATGCAGTTGTCTTTTTCTTGCTAGATTTTTCCATAATTTTAACTGACGTTTATTCAAAAAAATTTCAAAACTTAATGTGTTGCATGACAAAGAGCAGAGAGAGAGAGAGAGAGTAGATAGAGAGAGAGAAGAACTACCAGTTTTATTTTTGTTTGTAATATTTTGTAGTAAAAACAAGAACACAGATCAAAAACTTTAGATATATTGCGTGCACAAAGACCGACGATTTCGGTAATTGTCTATATTATATTTTATATTAAATTGTGTAAACATCGAGAATGGAAAAACAATTGGTGCAATTTTTTGTATAGCAAAGTGAGCAAAAAGTAAGAAACAACAAATGTATATCCTTGAATTCGAATTAAAAAAATCATGTGGCACCCTAATCTTTAAAATTTTACTTTTTTTTAAATTATTGTCTTGATTTGTTTTTAATAGCAAAGAGAGCAAAAAGAAAGAAATGCAAAAATAAATGTATATATTATAATCAAACCTAATCCAAATAAATATTAAAAAAATATACATTTATATGGTGTGACACCCTAATGGCTGAGAAAATTTTGGACTTAAGCAGCGATTTCTCAATGTCAAAGCCTCTCGAATTTCCCCCCAAAAACTACTACACCCAGCATTTATACTCGTAAACGATTACTATTTACTGCTTACTGCTACTAAGCATTATTTAAGAGGTAATACCAATAAGGTACTAATTAAGCACGCGCCACGCCCTTCAAACTCATCGATTTTCATCGGGGGCTTAGCCTAGACATTGAGAACTCAACCCTTATTAGAGCTACTTAGTAAATGTGTGTAATATTATAATAATAATAATATATAAACAACAACAGCGAATAAAATATATAGAGGTATATTTTTTTGTTTGATATATATATTATTTTAGTTTGTTTTGTTTTGCAAAAACGAATTACAACAAAATTTGAAAAACACAATTTCTGCGCGGATTTTGTATCCGAGTTTAAAAATAAAATCAACAGTACTAAATATGTAATCAAATGTAAATATATATAATATAGATCGTAAGGGAAAAAGAGGCACAAATATCAAATTGTTTATTTATTTTTATTTTTTTTAATTTTGGTTTTAATTTTAATATTTAGAAAAGGTTCTTTTGGGGGCGCAGTAGTGGGGGGAAAGTAGAGATAGGCGGTGCTACGTATAGACTGTGAGAGGTACTTACAAGTGATTTGCATTCTGGCCGGCAGCCGAGCGAACGAGTGGCGGTGGGGCATTGGCGCCGCCACCGCTGTGACTGTTCACCGAGGACATGGAGATCGCAGGATTGTTGTAGGAATATGGTTGGCGGCTGCTGCCGCTCATCATCAGGTTGTTCATGTGTTCGCGGTAGCTGCCCACGCGATTCGCGTTCGCATGCGTCTGCTGGAAGAAAGGTTAAAGAGAGAAAAAAGGTCAAATAATTGGGTAAACTCTCTCTAAAGAAAATCCCCCAGATATAAAGTCCCCCTAAATGTACCCTCTTCTCTAGAAACAATCCTTTCACGACCTTGATTCCAGCTGCATTTGAATTCAATTTCTCTTTTGCTAAAATCGCAATTAAAACAATTATACACCGTTTAAATGTCATTGATTTATTGGTTTGACCTAGTTTCGAGGTAATTATGAATTAAGATTGCAATTACCAATGCAATACTAAAACGAAGAAGGCGGAAGTTAATTGCATCGTTTAACTCAACCCCCAATATCGATTAATGGCCTCTTATTAACCATTTAAAAGCCTCCCGTTCTATTCTCACGATTAAATGTGATTACGTGTACGTTTTATAGTTTGATTTGATAAGATTGCCATCTATATATATTACTCTCAATATCAAGTTCAATAGAACTAAGCCTTTCGCTGCTGTTCTTTCATAAATAATCGGAACTATTGTGGAACTTAAAAAAGAGGAAGAGAGAGATTTCTATAAAAACCTTACATGAAATTGAAAACCTCTGACAATCTCTCGAGACATTTTGACTAAAGTTTAAGCTTCGTTACGATTAAAATTTAAATAAATTGTTATTAAATATTATTAACTATACATTTTCGAGTAACTCTAACAGAAAGGGTTCCACCATGTTTGGTAGCATTAGCTCTGATAGCCTCTTACAGGTTTATACGGACAGACGGACAAACGGACACACGGACACACGGACAAACGGACAAAGCTAATTCCACTCCCCAGGTGAAGCTGATAATACTATTCTATACAGAAAACATTGTTCTTTATCGAATGTATGCCTTATTATTAATAAATTATTAAATTATAATGAAAATATAATAAATAATAAAAATAATAATAAATACTACAAAATACAGAGCCGCTGCTCTAAATAATACAAGAAATATTTCTATAGAAATTCACTTTAGAGAAGTTCAACTGTAGTTACAACAACAAAAACAGCAATAGCAACAGCAACGTCAACAGGTTGTTGGCAACACGTTAGAGAGAGAGGGCTGGCCTTTGTCTGGGAGGAAGACTAGGAGCGGGAGTGAGATGGAGCCAGTGCTACTCTCCTCTATGCACACAACGATTCCGATTCCGATGCCGATGCCGAGTTGACCTAGTTTCCAAAAGCTGACGTCGCTGCTGCTGCTGCGCTGTCGTTGCCAAACTGTGAAAAAATCTGCTAGAAAAAAAAAGCAGCTAACACACACACACACAGCTGCAAAAGATATTATATAGCCCAGCGCATGTAAGTTTGTAAGCGAGGCCAACTAAACATGGCCATGCACTCCACTCTACTCCACTCCACTCCCTCCCTATGAATACAAATACAAATACCCCCCCGAACGAACGTTCCCCGATCGCTGCCATCCAATTCCATTACCAAGTTCTTTGAGCCAAGATGAACGGAGCAGAAGAAGAGGAAGAACTGTGGTAAAAGCCACTGCTTAAGCTTTTCCCCTTGGCAAACACAACAAACATGTTTTAAACAGCAAAATTCCTCCAAGCGCGGTGACCTAATTTCCAAAATACACGATGTATCGGGTGGGAGAGCTTTAACAGTGAACTCTAGCAAATAGTGAAATCAGCCAAGGAAATCCCTAATTTTTGCTATTCCTAAGTCATTTAAACCCTAAATAAAGTAGCAAATTCAATATAATCTTTGAAAGGTCAAAATAATCATCACTCTCACATTACAAAGTTAGCAACCTTCACAGTTCTCTTCCCCAAGACAGCTTTTCGTTACAGCTTTACAAGAACTTTTCATATATATTTATGTTATATATTTACATATATGTATATACATATAAAAGCCAAAAATCTGTAATTTATATACACATGTAGACCCTTTCTATAGGTCAAATCGTTGCTTATCTGCAAAAGCAACAACAACTGGGAGAAATCATATCTCAAAAATGAGTCATTAAATCCAGAATATTCTAGTAACAAATAAGAACTTATCTAGAGCATGACATGCAAATTATAATATTTGCACATTGATAAAATCTTTAGTCATTATATTTATTTTAAAGTCGGCATCATTACAATAATATGGATTATAACGATAACCTAAATTTATAAACTCAATTTTGTTTGAAGAAACTAAATTAAAATAGTTGCAATTGATCAAAAGAACCAAATCAATGATAATTAACCTCAGGTTAAATATGTGATAGCTTCAGTTACTGAAACGTTTGATTTTAGCAATTGATCGGAAAAACATTATTCTTTCATTAAAAAACTATTTAGTTCCACAATAGTGGCCTTTAAGACGAACTGAAATAATTGTTATATTAACCTCAGGTTAAAGAGGTAAGTTCAGTTGGGAGTTACTGAAAGGTTTGATTTTAGAAATTGATAGGAAAAACCATATTTTTTCATTAAAAAACTATTTAGTTCCACAAGAGTGGCTGTTAAGATCAACTTTGGAACCAAATAATAGTTATATTAACCTCAGGTTAAAGAGGTTGAAAGGTTTGATTTTAGAAATTGATAGGAAAAACATTATTCTTTCATTAGAATAACAATTTTGTTCCTCAAGAGTGGCTTTGAAGACGAACTTTTGAACCGAATAATAGTTGTAATAACCTCAGGTTATGTATGCGCTATTAGTTCCCAGCTCCTAACCATCTAAAATAGTATAAGAAGTCTCTGCACATTGATGGTGAGATTCAAACATCGATTCCCTTAAAGCTAAAATCCCTCTTAAAATTTATAGGAAGGAATTCCTTTGGATATTCCCCTTGCTCCTCCTTAGACCCATTAAACTCACCATCATTTGGGCGTGAAGCTGCAGGTTACTTTGTCCAGACATCCAACCGCTGCTGGCCAGCGCCTGAACGGTGGCCTGCGATAGCATCCGGTTATTGCCCTGCGACTGCGAGAGCATTGCCGCCGATGCGGCCGCCACCGCCTGCGAGTTGAAGGCCGCTGCCGCTGCGGCTGCTGCTTGGGAGGCACCGAAACTATTGGCGGCATTGGGCACTCCGCCACCTCCGCCGTTGGCATTGGCCGCTGCTGCGGCGGCGCGTTGCTTCATCAGATGCTGCTGTTGGGCTGCAGCCGCTGCTGTCACCGCCGAGGCATGCTGCTGCTGTTGCTGCTGCGACTTGGTTGGCACCTGGCCGGCAGAGGATGAGGAATTGCTCAGGCCACCGGCATTGCCGCCGGCGCCCCCGCCTCCCGAGGCGCCCGAACCCGATCCGGATGTGGGGCCCGTTGTGACCTTTGGGGGTGGAGCTGAGGGCTGGCGTGTCCAGTTAACCGAATTATTTACATTCGCACGGTTACCGATCAAGAGATTCGAGTCCACCACCTTACTGGGCCAGTAATCCTCAAATTCGGTGCCATTGGGAAAGTAGCTCTTGATGTCCGTCAGCGAGATGACGGCCACATTCTCGCTGGAGAAGAGCTCGTTGCGAATGCCCTGGACCTTGCAGCAGAACTTCAAATAGGCCAGATCCCAGCCATTGAGCAGCTCCGCCTTTGTCTTCAGGTTCTCGGTTTCGCCCTCAAAGTAGAAGAGCGGCACCACCTGCTGGCTATTACGAACCGTGTACGGCACCACCGACTCCTTGTTGATCCGTATGAAGCCGCACTTCTCCGTCGGAGTCTTGCTGCCAGAGACCAGCTTGCGGTAGCATATGTCCAGGAATTGATAGAACTTGCTGGCATCGCTCAGGCGCACCACCAGATCCTTCTGCGTGAAGATATCCCGGCCGAACTCGCCGTCACAGTGCTTGTGATTGATCTCGATAAAGAGACGGGCCTCCGCGTCCGTTATGTAGTAGCTGCGCACGCAGGTGCAGCTGGAGTAGATGTCCGGATGCAGGCAGTTCAGGTACTTGCCCAGCAGCTTCAGTTCGATCATGCGCACCGAGCAGTACTTCTCCGCCTGCCGATAGATGTACGGGATGGACACCTTCCCGAATTGCGCCCAGCCGAAGTGCCCTTTGATGGATTCCTCATCGCAAGGGCCGGATT
Source organism: Drosophila tani (assembly GCA_008042535.1). Classification (NCBI taxonomy): domain Eukaryota; kingdom Metazoa; phylum Arthropoda; class Insecta; order Diptera; family Drosophilidae; genus Drosophila; species Drosophila tani. The sequence continues at coordinate 18,925 of VNJO01011558.1, read as the reverse complement.
TCTTTTCCGCCGCCGCCGCCGCTGCAGCAGCAGCAGCTGCAGCATCTGTGGTGGCGCCATTGGGCCGTCCATTGGCGGCGCCGGCTAGAGCCGGAACCACTTGCATGGTGCCATTGGGTAGCTTCTGGTGGCGGGACAGGTAGCTCATGATGTTCGTCTGCCCGTTGCCATTGGTTATCGGTGGCTGCATTTGTCCTGCATTGCCGGCATTGCCGCCGTTCGAGTGCTGCATCGCCGCTTGGCGGGATGCCTGCTGGGCGGCTTGTTGCTTCTGCTGTTCCTTCATTTTGGCGGCCAGCTCGCGGATCTCGGCGTCGTCGGGACGCTCCTGCTTGACGGGCGGCCCCAAGGGACCGCCAAGTCCCGTGCCATGGAGCGGCAGGCTCTGGCCATTGGCATCGATGACGCTGGTGATCTGCACATCCTCGCTGGCCATGGCTTCCGCTCTCTCTCGCTGTGTCTCTCTCTCACGAGAAGTCACCCTCTCTCTTTGATTCCCCTTTGTCGCTTCCTTCGATTTATTGGGTTTTTTCTTGTTTTTAATTTATTAGTTTGTTGTTGTTTTCACAGTTTGATTTCAGGGGCTAAAGAAAGAACACACAAGCATATTGATATATTTTATTAATTAATTGTATAAACTCTTTAATATTTGTGATTTAAATAAAATAAACAAAAACGAAAAACAAGAGAGCGCACGCACGTACACGTACAGCGGAGAGAGCCGGCATAAAAGCGCTCTCTCTCTCTCTCTGTCTCTCTCAACGGTCACACTGGCCCCGGCTCACACTCTCACATGTAAACCCACACGCACACAAAAACGTTGTCTCCACAGTCTGTATGCATGTGTGCGTCTTTGCAAGGCGCGCACTTTTCAGTTGTTGTTTTTGTTGTTGTTGTATATAATTATTCGTACATACATATAGGTATGTTTGTATATATTGCTTACACTTACACATACAAACTCTGACTGCATGTCGGCAGTGTGTGGCGAAAAAATATAATTATTTTAGGCATTTGTTTTTTTTTAATAATAATGCTGCTGCTTTCTTGTTGTGTTATATATTCCTTAATTGCTGGCATACAATAAAAAAAAATAAAACAAAATAACGCTGTTGTTGTTGCACCGCACTCTTTTTTTTTTTTATTCGCGTTTAGCGCTTTTTTCTGCCGACGTTTTTATTCCGCTTTACGCTTTACCCACGCTTCTCTCATTCGCTTGTTTCGGTTTTTCGCTTTTTCGGTTTCTCGGATTTTTCGCTATCTAGCTCTTCCGACGCCGACGTACGTCCGCCCGTCTCCGCAATACAAACGAGTGTGATCGTTGTTACGAAAATTATTTCAACGAAGTCAACTGAAAAATGTGTGCGCACACACCGACGAGGACGGCACACACACTGGCGCGGCGCACACGCACACTAGTGTGGCGTGCGGGCGACGTCGGCGTCGGCAGCGACGTTGGCGGCGGATGCAGAGCGCAAAAGAAAAACGGAAAACACGAACACTAAGTAACAACAATAACAAAAAACCTACATAGATGGCGCTGCCGGCGCCGCTGCAACGCTGCCACCGAACATTTTGCCGAATTGTTGTTCGTGTCCCCCTTTTGTGCATTTCTTCCTCCGCCTCCTCTCTCTCTCTCTCTTTCTCTCCCTCTGTCTGCTTCTCACTATGTGTGTCTTTCTCTCCCTCTCTACCTCTCTTGCTTCCAGCCAAGAGACTAGCTCTAAGCTGCGACGGCGACAGCGACTGCGACGCCGGCATCGGCTGAATGTTACAACTTACAGTGGTCAAATTTGTATGCAATCGGCGTTTTTAACGGGATCTCGGGATCTATTCAAGTCACAGAAGTTGTTATCGCCTTGGCACTTTCAAATACACTCACGAATAACGAATCTGATCCTCAACGCATTGACAACTACAGGATAAAGCCTACTATGATGGGTATTTAAATTCAAAGGCTACTCTCAATAGGGCACGGGGAACGGTTGAGATTTTTTGACAGATGTCAAACTCCGATCTCGCAGAAGAAGAATTTTGTTAATAGTTCAAGTAGGCTACGAAAACCACGTGTTTGCTGATTTCAACCAATCAGCGTGGTAAATAGAATCAGCAAGAAGTACAGGAAGTAAGTAAAATCATTAAATATCAATTTGATTATTAATTTTATGCTCAGTGATAAATACAATTAAACAAAAATCAGTTTTTTAGACTCCTTAGATAAAGTTCACCTTAAAGCCAAGTTATTTTCTTTCTTTTACAAGTGAAAACTTTCCCCTGGATTGGACCATTTCCAGTTCACAATGGTATCTTGGCCACTGTGCAAGGAAAGCTTAAGCTATGCTATACTCATATATACAAGACCCGCACACAGAGACAGAGAGCTGCTCTGCCAGAGATTATTGGTAATGGTATTGGTGTTGGTGTCGGTGGTGTGATGATGATGATGTGGCAGTGGTAGTGTGGCCGTGGTGTGGGTGGTTTTCTGTGGGCGGAGGCGTGGCGGGGGCGTCTCTATTTTTGGCAGTAAGCAAGCCCCTGCTTAGCATTCGATGGGCCACCTCTCCTCCACCTCACCCCACCCACTCTCGCGCCCGCGTTTCCAATCACCCCGTCCCTTTCGCTCCTCGTCGAAATGCAAGAAGTTTTCGGTATTCGCGCGCGCTGAGGCCTCAAGACAGGCCCCGTTCCAGAGCAGCGGAGAAAACCGGGAGCGAAACGAGCGCCGCACACGAAGTCCGCCGACGAGCAGCTGCCGTGTGTGTGTGCGCGCCTCGGGTCCACATCGGGTGTATCGGGTGTATCGGTGTGTTCGCGTGTGTGGGTAGCGGTGTGCCTTTGTGCCTTTGTGTGGGTGCCAGCTGCGCAGCGCCGAAAGGTCGGCTCGACTCTAAACATTTACCCAAAATTTAATTAGCTCTCGGGTCCAAGAGTCCAAGTCGAATTCCATTTGGCCACTATGACACGAGTTAAATGCCCGGTAAAAGACGTCACGAGAAGTACAGTTGAGTCCAAAACAGGTGTCCTACGAAATTGATAGCATTTGAATGTCCATTTTAAGCTTGGAAGCAGTTCATCTTCAAATTTGTGAAATTAGGAAGCGTTCTTACACGTGTAGCTAGACTTTTGTATAAAGTTTTATGTACATATGTATGAATGTTACTTCTTAAGAAATGTACAGTACTGATCAAAATACATCAGATGTTTATTTAAGTGATTGTATTACATTTACAGAAAGTAGTTTGTATTACCTTTTCTTATTCCATTGAACTTTATTGTTTGTTTTTTTTTTTGCAACATCTGTTCATAATAAATCAAAGAAATTGTCCTCAGTAGATCCTCTGATCTTTGAATACCCTTCCACCTATCGCTGTAAAGATTCTGTGAACACATGAGTTGGCCTCTTGAAAGCTTAGATTAAAAAGATTTCAAGCTGAACTGTTTGTTACAAGAACTTGGATTATTTTTCCTTATAAATATGCTAATGGTGGTTGAGTCTTAACAGGGTATTCTCTTTTTGGAAATATGTATACTTAAAGCTTAGCTTTACTTTCTGAGAACTTTAGCTCCTTTTTCATATAAATCGCCATTCCAATTCCCACGCGGTTTCTTACTATTACCGAGCTCTGTTTTCAAGGGTACTCGAGTGTCGACCATTGGCCGGAAACTTATTTATAGTTGGGAATACAGTTTATGCATGTGTCTCTCGCTCAGAGCATTGGTTTCAGGTGTCACCGGGGCATTCTGTGACCAACTCCCAGTGCGTGTCTTCTTTCCCTTCTCCACGCAATCCCATTCAGTTCCGTTCTCTTCTTCTTTCGGTAGTTACGAGTGTGGGGGTTTGATTTTGGTGTTTTGCTTTGCTAATTAGTCAGCTGTGTGTGGGCCTTTCCCGTTTTTGTATTTTTTATTTGTGTGTGCAAGTTATTTTTGTAGATTTTTTTGTTTCGACTGGCGGGGCTTTTCTCCCTGTAGCTTATGTAAACCCCTCTAAAACTGGGGTCTACATCTATAGGGTGTATGTATATACTATGTGTGTGCGAAATACATACATATGTATGTTTTAGTAGTGGTAAAGCATACGCATTGAACGATAAGGCCGCGGACGTCGTCAGTCGTCATCGATGCGTGAGAGAAGGGGGGAGGGGGAGGGAATGAGGGAAAGAGAAGAAAATAGAAGGAGGGAGAGGAAGAAAGAGCTAGAGAGAGAGAGAGAGAGAGAGAGACAGACGACGAGGTCTGCGAGAGGCCCCGTTTCGTGCGCGCTTTGCTATGTAAACATGGCTAAACATGTACGCCTGCATGCGTGTGCCTGTCAGTGTGTAAGTATGTATACATACTACATACATACATACATACGTATGTATGTACAACTGTTCGCTTAACCATCGGTGGGCGGTTAACGGTACAGCCGAGTCGGTGGGCGTTGTTCGGCAGGACAGCCGAACCCGGTGGCCCTGCCAATTGCTTTGATTTTTGGCAAGCTTCACGATTGCGCAGCCGAAGGAGCAGAGAAGGGCAGGGCAGGGCAGGGATATTGCCAAATAGGAGGAAGACGAGGAGAAAAAGAGTCGGAGGGTATTGAAAAAGGAGCAGAAAGGGCCGCGCACAAAGGGCTAAGTCCTTCGAGGGCTGCGAGCGTGGCTCTAAGCCAGACGAACACCAGGGTTGCACTTAACGAAACCATCAAAGGAGTGAATAAAGAGATCATTTCGTAGTAAAGCTTTGCCACCCGTTATCGTTATTCATTTATATTTAATGATGATATTAATATTAACTTTTTGTTTTTATATTAGTTCAAAATTTCAATTATAATAAACCTTTCTTTTTCAGTGTATTTTCATAAAATTCTTTAAAAACATAGGAAGACTCTCCTCCACTCTCCACTCTCCGTTCTACACTCTACAATCCTCTATTTCTCCTGCTCTCTCTCAGCTTCTTCGCCTCCCCCGCCCCATCTTTTCCTCCTTATCCACCCCTCCCTCCACTATTCCTGGCCAATCAATGGACCGGACATCCGTTGGACCCTGTCTCCCTTTGAATGCGGCACCCTCCGCCCCCGCCACCAGCAGCTAACCGGCTGCAGCTCTTCCCACCGCAATCCATCCCATCCCACTCCATTCCACCTGGCCGCCACCTCGCGCCGTCTCACCTCTCCCCCCTCTGCGCTGCACTTTGCCTTCTGCCTTCTGCCTTCTGCTTTGGTGCCCGCAGCACCTGAGTGTGTGTCTGTGGCTGTGTGTCAGCCGCCACCCACTCTTCTTAACACCACTTGGGCCGCCTCTCACCACCTTTAACCCTTATGGTATCGAATTAACACTTGTGTAAGAGAAATGTGGTTGAATTATATTTACAAATTAATTAATTATTTAATTAATTTTTAAATGAATACGAAAAATATTTAAATATATATTTTAACACAGTTCTTTGATATTAATAATATTATTTTATATATAGAAAAAAAAATCAAGTCCAATTACATCTTTACATAATTCGAATAAAGTGAATTTATTGTGATTTACTTTTCTTTAATTTTGAAATTGTGGTATTTAGACACGCGAAAAGTGTTCCTAGCCAGTGCGAAAGAGCGACTCAATGCTGAGGAACACTTTTCGCGTGTCTGAGAACGTAGCTTTAGGGTTAACCGTTGCTTTATGGCAACTTTCAACTAGCGAGGTTCTTTGCAGTTGTTGTTGCTGGTTTTTAGCTATTATTTTGCGGTTGGAAGGAGGGGGGGAACCCTTCTGTTTCTGCTGCTGCATTTTTTGCTTCATTATCAGTTTTCCGCATCTTGTGCTTATCATTTTCAGGTTGTTGTTTTTGTTTTGTGGCTGTTGCAATTGCAATCCATGCAAATGCAAAAAATAAAAACAACAAGAAGAGGAAAGAAAGAAAGAGTCCGAAGAAGAAGAAATGCTTACAAAGTTTGCAACACACACACACACACGAGCACAGTCGTAGAGAAATGCACACAAATGCACCATTTAGTTGGCTGCCTTTTATGCACTTTCATTCGCCTGCTGCGGCTGCAGTTGCTGCTCTCTCTCTCTTTTCCTCTAGCCCTGTTGCTCGCTCGCGCTCTCTCACTCTCCCTTTGTTTCTATCTCTATCTCTCTTTCCCGCCTACGCCCCTCCACTTCCCACACTTCGTTTTCCCTTTTTTTGCCCAGCAGCTGGCATTTTCAGCCCTTGGGAGCACTTCCCCTCTCAGCTCCTCGTCTCCACAGTTCACCTCTCCTTTCGACCCTTTTCCTTTGCCACATGTGCGAGAGTGCGAAGAAAATGCCTTTTTTGCTGTAAGTTTTCATCGTATTTGTCATTCAACACAAAAAGTGCATCACTAAAGCCGTCATGTATTTATTTTCTCTTCTTTGTCTCCCCATTCTCTTTGTCCTTGTCCCCCCTCCCTATCCACGCTTTCCAGTTAGCAGCCCTGGACGCTGGGCCACCTGGCAGCCCCAGCCGTTGCAACTTCAGCTTCCTCTCCTCTTCTTTCCAATTACTATCATCATTATTACCATTACCATCTTCACCTACACATGTCATCAACGGCTCATTCCTTCTACGTTGTCCTTTTTTCACGCATCCTTACCCGTAGTAAATGTGAGTTCTATAGAAAGGACCATACCCTATACATTTCCTTATTTATCAATCAAATTCGATTAACACTTAACTACTATTTTGTATTTGTATGGCCTGGAAGGGAAATCATGTTTTTCATTTTGCTAGCGCTTTTCCTACAGCCAGTAATGCGCTGCCTTGTATTCTAAGGGGTATATGGATTTTTTAGGTGCTTTAACAAGAGGAATGAATTGTAAAGGTGATTTTTTTTTTAAATTAGTATTAATAAAATTCAGAACTGTTCAAGTTCTTAGTTTAGAAATAGTTTTAGATGATGATTATTAATAAATTTATTTTATAAGTAATCTAAGCTTGACCCTATTACTTACAAACATAAAACAAGCTTGCACAAATTCCCAAATCCATATCTTCATTAAGTGTAGGGGACATTTGCGTCGTCTATGCCTTAACCGCGAACTTCTGACCCAAACAACAAAAGCAAACAGCAACAACAACAGTCATCAATAAAAAGACGCGAAAAAGGCAAAGAAAAATGCAAAGAGTAAGGCGGGGGGCGGAAAATGTGTGTGTGTGTGTGTCTGTGAGCAGCCGCGAACAGTTAGAGTGCCGGCAACGTCATCAAACTCTCTGCTCAGCTGCTGCTGCCGCTGCTGCTTTTCTTCTTCTTCTTCGTCGCCGTCATCTGCTTCTTCCAAATTACTTGTGCACACACACACACACACACAGTGTTTTTTTTTTTTCGTTTCTGTGCTCTCTCTTCGTTCGGCGTTCGTTGCTCGTCGTTCGTCGGTTGCGCATATTTAAACGTGTTGCATAGTCTCTTGCCGGGCCCTCGTCCACGCAGCGCAGCGCAAGTCCGTCCGTCTCTCTGTCTCTTCGTCTCTCCGTCGCTGCGTCACTCATTCAAGCACGCTGCTAGCTACACACACACAAGCACTAACACACACACACTTTGCTTCACACAAATTCAATTGGCCTCAATAATGAATTAACAAAAAAAAAAAACACAAAAAAAACAGCAACAACAAAAGCAGAGTAGCGTGCGAAAAGCATTGAGCGAGGGAGAGTGAGAGGGAGGGGGTAAGAGAGAGGAAGATAGAGCGAGAGCCCGATAAGCAAGTCGTGTAAAGTTGCGTTATTATTATTATTGTTGTTATAAAATAAGCATTTTTCTTTTTGGCTGATAAAAAAAAAAAAAAAAAAAAAAGAATATTTGAGGGGTTTCCGAATAAGAAAACCCATAGTTACATTTTTTGGGGTGGTTTTTCCTAAACATAGAACGTTACATAATTTATAACCTCAATTTGGGGTGTTTTCTCTTAAAACTATACCAACAATAAAAGGAGATTGCGATAAAGTACATTTTTACGGAGTAAATTACTAAATTTTCAGCAAATAAGATTAAAACTAAAAGAGAATAAAACTTGATCCCCAAAAAACAGAAACCGGAACATCAATTATCATGAAAAACTATGATGATTTATCATACTGAAAGACTGAATTGTGCTTAAAGCTCTGGATAGTTTTGTTAGGAGAAATAATCATTTTATGCGACAAGTTAATGCACTATATCATACATAGATAATATTAGTATTTATTAATAAACTATAATAATACTAATATATATAATAATAATAATATGTTAAACGAAAATAGCTTTACAACTATGAAGTCTACACAGTTTGTTATCACTGACTAGATAACGATGTAATGCTTTGTGTGTTATCAAGATCACTTTGTAAATATTACTGCAAGGGTCACTAAAAATAACGTACGATTATACTTTATAGCACTTTTGAATGAAATTTCGAAACTTAACCCAATAATTATCCCTGGATGATGTAAAATTGATTTCTGATCGGAAACAACCCCTTTATGTATTATTATCTGAGAATCTATTAACTTTGCTAAAAATATACAGAATAATCAATCTATAGTTAATTACAGATCATGTAAGCTTTGGCCGAATCTCGATTATCGCTGAATCTTTTCCGGAAATACACGATTTACATACAATGGGGTATACCCTTCAAGCCTTATCACTGTTATCAGTGGCGATCGCTTTTATCTATCGAGATGCGGGCGATATTTTCGTTTCTGCTTCGTGTTCTGTATTCGCTTTTTTTTAGGACGGCGAACGAGCGGAGACCTTAATGGGTTAACAGTTAGATATTTGTGAATGTGCAAGTGTGTGTGTGTGCGTTGGCATTATTTTTGGTATGTCTATCCCGCTCTCGCTCGCTCTCGCTTGCTCTGCTGTTGAAAAACTTGTTGTGCTGCAAACGAAACGAAATGAAACGAAACGAAAGACGAGAGACGAAGCGAAACGAAACAAAACGACGCGATGCGAAGCGGGGCCTGCCAAAGCGACCGCTCGAGAGTGTCTCTCTTTCTCTCTCTCTCTACCGCTGTGGAGATTAAAGAGCGGAGTGTGTGTGTGTGTATGTGAGCAAGCGAGCGCGTTGCGCAAGGCCAGCCCGTTTAGCGGTGCGGGTGCGAGCAGGACGGGCACCTGGCCCAGTATTTTGTGTGTTTTTCGCTCGACCCTCGGGCCCCCCTTGCACTCCCCCTCCTGTTACCCCCACCCACCCCTTTATCCAGCGCCCCCGCAAAAAAAAATAATACAGCATATATTAAATGTACACATTAAACAGTTGAAAAATACATACCGACACATTCATACCAGATATGCACTTGTACATATGTAAGTATGTATAAACTATGTTACTAATATTATTGCAATAAAACAACATTGTAAAATCATTAATCATTTGTACCAATCATATCACATCATTATTGTTATTATTACAAATGACCTTTAAAATGGGAAATACAATATTGGAAAATCTAAATGAACATTTGCTGATAATTTTAACAACTATTTTATTATTATTTTAGCATGTTATAAAGTTTTAGAAGAATCTGGCAGCAATATAAAAATTATTTAATGTAATGCTAGTAGTTGTTTTAAAAGTTAAAATGCCATAATGGATTTAATCAAGTAATTAACATCTTAAATCAACTTTCTGAGAAAGATCCTTCGAATCTTTAGGGAAGGTACCGTAAGCCGAGAAGGACTGAACACTGTGTTACGAACACAAAACTTACAAATAAATTGTTATTCGAACTTTTTAAATCTTCTAAGAATAACATTCTCTTGAAGATGTTTACTTTGTTGAATAAAAATTATTTCTTGCCAATAATTTAATGTTTACAAGCGCTTTTCTATGAATTCGAGAATTCGATATTCGATATTTAGAGAAGGTACCGTAAGCCGAGAAGGACGGAACACTGTGTTACGAACACAAAACTTACAAATAAATTAATTCTAAGAATTACATTTTCTTAAAGCTACAGAACTTCAAGATGTTTACTTTGTTGAATAATAATTATTTCTTGCCAATAATTTAATGTTTACAAGCGCTTTTCTATGAATTCGAGAATTCGATATTCGAGAAGTTGAGTTCCCGGAAAACGGGAATTTCCGAGCAGCGATTTTGTGTGCTTGTGTGCGTGCGTGTGAGAGCGTGTTGGTTATCCGGATAAATGCTTTTTCGGTTGATTGATAACTTTATTCGGGAAAAGTTTTTTTTTTCAGGTCGCGTGAGTGATTGCGCCCCGTCTTTTTCGCTCGCTGCTCCCTCTTCCCACTCTTTCCTCCTCTTTCCCGGCGCGTTCTTGGTGTAAATTTAACTCGTTTTTGCTTTGCTTCACATTGCCGCCGCTTTCCGTTTGCTTTTGTGTTCTTATTTGCTTGCGATTTCATTTTCTTTGCGTGCGGGTTTCTGCCACCCCTTCTCCTGCCATTCCTTCGCCCTCCTCCGCGCCATTTGCCTCCATCTTTTCTATTTATTTGTTTTTGGTTTGGTTTGATTTTTGTTGTTTGTTGTTGTTTTCTTTTTAGCTTTTTTGCCCAACCGTAAAAAGAAAAAAAAAGCAACGGCAACGAGAACAACAAAAACAACAACCCGTTATGACTTTCAGGTGTGCTTGTTCACCCCTCTCTTGCTTCTCCCTTACTCTACTGCTCGGCCGCTTTCTATCCCCCCTTCTCCTTCGCTCGTCCGCTGGCTCTTCTTCTTCCCATCGCATCGTCGTTTTCGTCATCTGCGCTTTGCGTTTTTCGTTGTTTCTTTGCTCTTGTATTTGTATTTGTATTTGCTCTTGTTGCTGTTATTGCTATTGTGCTTTTTTTGTTTTGTTTTTGTTTTATTATTGTTATCAATATTATAGCATTTCTGACTGAAGCCGGTACCCTGACCGCGAAACGATCGGCATATCAGTTCGTAGAATTAATAATGATATTCTTGACATAAGAATTGTAAAAGCTAGTAATGCCTTTAATAAGATTATATTTTTATACCCTTGCAGAGGGTATTATAATTTTGACCATATATGTAGCAGTTTTTTATGCTTCTAGAATTACGGCTTTAATTTCATTAAGATCGGACCACTATATCATATAGCTGCCATAGAAGCGATCGGTCGATTTATATGAAAATGTAAAATTCTACATGTAAAATGTAAAATTTACAAAATTCGATATTTTTTCAACATTACTAAAATGGTTCGATTTTCAATGATCCAATTGCAGACTGCAAGGGTATACCAACTTCGGTTTACCGAAGTTAGCTTTCTTTATCGTTTAATTTATGTTTAGCATTCTTATTCCCTTTAAGAATGTAAGCTGAAGTGATTGAATTACAGGAAAAATCATCAAAAGAATCTCATTATTGATTGTAAAATATTTTCTTGTAAAATCTTTTATTAAATTTAAAAATATAAAAAAAAATACTCTGTTTCTAAGGGATGAATAGAGAGGATCGCTAGAAGTTCGTTTTTACATGCAGGAAATGGATATTCCAAAATCGGCTGCAAATATCGGTGGACAGGGCACCCTTCTTTAAATAATTTCCACCCTAAGAGACACGCAATGCATCATCCCCTTGGACAACGGCTCGACCTTGAGCGGAAGGGCACTGAACGTATCTGACTGGCCGGCGCTATATCGTTTCCCATTCAGATTCGGACTTGGATTTGGATGCGAATTCAGACAAGTCGAGTCAAGAGTCGAGATCCCGAGAGTGGAGAGCCGAGTTGTCTGCGCCGTCGGCTGTTTTGGGGGCCACTTCTCGTTTTGCCTTTTGTCGTCATCGCCAATGCAAAATGCTGCTTAGATTTTTGCAGTGAAAATTGCGAAAAATCAAGATACATTGTATCTCTGTTTGTTTCCTTAGCTATTTTTCCCAGGCAGCAGAGCAGACAAAAACGCAAGAAAATACGCAGAAAACACTTCCGCATGCTGGAGAGTAACCAAAAAAAAAGAAAAGAAAGAAAAACAAGCGCCGTTATAAACATGCGGCACAGGTGTGTGATGATAACGCACGTACACAGATACACACTCATACACACCCCAAAATAGCGGTGTCAAGTGTCAATTGATAGCGAATAGAGAGAGAGAGAGAGGGAAAGGGAGAGTTCCGATGCAATTGGATCCCAAGGGGAATCACCGCTATCCAAGGAAATCATCACCCTTTGGGGTACTTCCCAAAAATCTTCTCCCCGCGTATGAAAAGAAATCTTCACTCTTTAAGCTTCGTACTCAGACACGCGAAAAGTGTTCCTAAGCAGTGCGATAGAGCGAGAGGGTGACTATTAACCTCTCGTTTGACTCAATGCTTAGGAACACTTTTTGCGTGTCTGAGTACGAAGCTTTATTCAATCGAGCTTTCTAAATTTATTTTGTAAAAAGGTTTACTTAAGTTTATTAAATATATGGAGTTTTAGGCCAATTTATATTAAAAATTTGTATAAAACTAGATTAGGTAAAGAATATTTAAGCTTACCTTATTATGTTTTCTTATTCTTGATGAAAATTTATATACATATGTACATAGGTATTTTATGTATAATTTTTGGATAGTTTGGTGATTTTCAATTTTGAATCTAAATCTTGGTCTTGATTTTAATTTATGGAAAAGCTTTAAGCTAAATTCTTAAAATGTAAATAAAGTTTTCCAGTAAGAAACTGTACGGGAAATATGTAAAATACTCAGATTCTGAAAAAAGTGGTTTGAATATTTCAATCCCAAATAGGGGATTTTCCAACCAAAGTCGAAATCTACGTAGATTTGTGGGACAACCCCTTACCTGTGTGTGAGTGTGTGTGTGTGTGTGTGTGGAAGATTAGCGAAATCGGCGGAGGTAAATTCCACAGTTAAGCTGTTGCGGCCTGACGTCGCGGCAGAGACGTCAACGCCTGCGCCGAAGTCGACGCAAAGCAAACGCTTTTTTCTTCATCCTCTTTTTCTTCTCTTTTTTTTACATACAAATTTGGTTGGTTTTTTGTTGTTGTTTCTGTTTTGTCGTTCGCTTTGCGGTTGGTCTTCTTCTTCTTTTTTTTGTGCCTTTCCTTACGTGCTCTCTTCCTCGGCGTCTCTGCCTTTTGCCAATTCATGTTGGTAAATTAGCAGCTGTGGGAAGGGGAGAGAGAGAGGAGAGATATTAGCAGCAGCGGCAAAAAGGGCGGCCATGTTAGAATCATGGAAGGGGGGGAAAATAGAAGGGGAAGAAAAAGTACAGTTACTCAGCCGATTTTGTAGCTCGATCTTTGGCAAATTGCCAGGGTTGCCACCCTGTCGCTGTTGCTAGCGTGACATGGCAACTCTGATTTTGTTGTTTCTCGCATTTCGCAATTAAAATTGTTGATTATTTTTGCACTCCGTTTTGGTTAAATTCCACGCACACGTAGGAATCTTTCGCTGTATGCATGTATGCATGTAGATTTTTGTGCTTTGTTGACACGCCATATAAATACATACATATAAATACATACTACATATATGTACATACATTGTTGCTGGCTGGCGTGATTCATGAATTATGGAATTTACATGCCCACATTTCCAGATAATACAAAGCCAACATTAGCTGTCATCAGTTTGCTCACTTTTTTTGTTCGCTATATTTTCTCCTTTTTTTTATTATTATTGTAAGAATAATTCCATATCTCTATAGGTCTCTATATTTGTAAACGTAGAGTATTATGAACGAGAAGAAACACCTACCGCAATGCTGGAGAATTAAGAACTTAATGTGTAAGTTTATTTTTTGCGTAAATTGTGAAAATTATAACGTCTTAAGACTGTTTTTAAATTTATAAAATGTCATAGAACACCTAAATTATCTAAATACCATAATAAATAATACTTCTTAGAGATCCCTAATATTTACCGGGTACCATCCCCATACAATTCGACTGCAAAGGTTAAAAAAAAGCTTTAGGCACTTCTGGCTTTATCAAAACATTGTGAAAAATAAAGATGCTCAACCAGATATAAACTATGACTCAAGTTTCTTATCATCTAAAACAACTAAAGATATAAGAAAAGAATTTAAAGAACTCGACTAAGATTGCGACACGATCCCAAAAATATCATTAATTGTTTATTATCAAATTGAATGGGACTTATCAATAATTAGTTGTTATAATCAAATTTAACTATAAAACCCCAGCCCAAATATCATATTACGCGCCTTAGAAGAACATAATCCCTGTCCGAACATCATAATTTCGATCGCAATCTTGCGCAGCGTGTTTCCCTTGATTGGCTATTCCGCTCATCCTTCCTCATTATCATTCGACATCCTTAACGTAACTGACTACCTGATTGAACAATAATATATATTTATGTACCCAAAGCTTGTCCCAATACCTTATATTTTCTACCTGAGTGAAATCCCAGAACTTTCCAGGTAGCTGGCTATTTTTCCGAGAATTTTAATTACAAATGAAAATGGAGATTGCACGAGAGAGGTGTTACAGTATGTAATTGGGATATGGGTGTTGAATCAACACTGTTGATGATGTAAAATGGTGAAATTGACTATGATTTTTAATATCATAGTCTTAAAAGTATGTGGATCGAAGATACAGAAGTAAAGAAAGCTCTCCTAAATCGGAGAGGAAGTGTAAAAATTGTCCCTTGCATTGACACTAGAATTCTCAAGCAGTTCTAGCTGAATGTTGATGAGGGTAGTGATGGCGCTCGTCTAAACCTCTTTAGTTTTTTGGTGCTTTTTAAAGATGCAATGATTGCTCTCAGTGTATGCTAGCTTAGTGCTAAGTGTAAAAACAATGTATGGGGTATGGCCGATATAAGACACCTTATAAAGGCAAACTAAATTGCTCTATTATTTTTGTTTCGTCAATAATTATATATTTACCAATTACTTAGGCGGAAAATGCCTCTATTTAGAAATTATTTCAAATATTTCAGTTATTAAGCCTGTCTCCCGTTCATCATCGCCAATTTTGTTACTCCAGGTCCTTCGTTTCCTTCCAGGGCACTCCGATTTTTCTTCGTTTTTCCACCATTTACGACCCCCCCCTGCGCTCTTATTATGGCGCCGTTTTTTTTTTGGGTATCATCGAATCCTATATATAGGAATCGAAGCGTAAAAACAAAATTGCTTTTTCATATGTACATATGTTTTGAGTGGTTATGTAAGTGAGTATGTATCTAGTATAGCTTTGTGTGTGTATAGCATATCTTCTTCTTGTTGCGTTCGCTTGGCTCATAAATAAATATGAAATACATCCGACAGATACAAATGTACAAAACCCATATACACACACACACACACACATAGCTAGAGGTGAGTGTATCTGTGTGTGGATAGAGACATTTATAATTTATTTATTTGCACTGCAATAGCAAAGAAAGGCGAAAAAGCGAACGAAAGAGATGGTGGAAATGTGGGTGGGGGAGGCATAGAGAGAAAATAGAGAAGAGACGATAAAGAAGAAGGGGTGGAGGAAAATGGAAAAATAGCAGCTAATTTTTCTTTTGTATTATTATATATTTTTTCTATTTATTTTCTCTTTTCACATTTCCTAGCTCTCGGGGTATAGCGATCAAGGCATTAGTTTTACAAAATATTTCAAATCTCTTTATAATAATTTCTGGTGCAACCTGCCTTTTATTATTTTATCATTAATTTATTTATTAATAATATATATTATTTCTAATATTTTGTGATCTTAGAGAGCATGCAAAGTTCTTTATCAGCCACGATTTCTTCCAATTTGGTGTACTGCCAAAAGAAAATTTTAAGAAACAAGCAAAGCAAATGAAGAACAGTAAAAAGTCGGCTCTTAAATACTCTATAGGTTATGGAAAATACCTTTATTATATTTGCAAATATAAGTTTCAAAATAATAGTCCCAAGTTCCAATTGCTTTTACTTTCTTATTACAAGTTTTTCTTCGCCTGAGTTATTTTTAAAGCTACGTACTCAGACAAGCGAAAAGTGTTCCTAAGCAGTGCGATATAGTGTTTTGACTCAATGCTTAGGAACACTTTTCGCGTGTCTGCGTACGTAGCTTTAAAGTAAATTTTTTTTCCTTAAAATTCCTAGACCGATAAAATTACGAACACAACTCGTTTTAAAGAAGGATCTTTCCCCGAAAACGGAGAGGGTATGGCCAAAAAGGCAGTGGCAGAGTCCATTGAACCACCGAGGGGGTGAGTTTAAAAGGCGGTTGCAGGGCGGGGTGCTTGTAATGGGCCAAAGGATTGGAGACCAGGGGAATCGGTGGACGGGGATTGTGGGGATTCGGTTTCGATGGGAGGGATGTACGCAAGATACATACACACGGTTCCATGCAGATTTTTGGCTTCCACTTGTTGTGTGTTTTCTGTGTGTGTGTGTGTGTCTTCCTGCCTCTTTCGCCTCAATCGATTCCATTCACTAAAAACATAAAAAAAAAATACAAAAAATAAGAGCAAAAAAAATGTTGTTGGCTGCCTAGGAACAAAGCGAAAACAATATACAAGCTAGTATGTGTATGTGTATCTTATAGATACACCCAAAAATTGGGAAAAATTAAAAAGAAACGAGGGAAGAAACGAACGAAAAATGAAGTCATAAAAGCCGCGACAAAAAGGAAATAAATAAGAAAGAAAAAAAAGAACGACAAACAGTAAATAACAGAAAATGAATATTAAAAAAAAAGTGAAATAAGAACGACAGAAAGCCGAGATACAAACCTGTGTATCCGTTGGATACCCGTGTGTGTGTGTGTGTGTGTTTTATATACATATAATTTTTTTGTATTTATGTGTGTATTTAATCTGCAATGATCTCCAGCTCAGAGACTTCTTGATGGGAAAAAAGGTCAAAGTATCTCTCGCTCGCTCGCTCTCTCTTAGTGCAACAAAAACAACAACATAAAATAAGCACACACACACACACAGTAACAGCCAAAGAGTGAGCGAGAGCGAGTGAACAACAACAACAACTGTAAAGTTAAAGTCGCAGCTGGTTATGTTCACCAAAAAGAGATGGTCATATCGAGAACAAGCAAGTGCAAGGGAGAGGGGGAGGTAGAGCGAGAGGCGGCCGATAGGTGGTAAACAGTTACAATCGCATAAACCAGATACATACACAAAAGTATCTTTACTTTATATACATATGTGGGTATATACGAAAAAAAAAATAAACGCTGAACACATTTATTTACACATTTATGCACTTTAAGACGAAAGAAAAATAAACATTTAAAATTTCTACAAAACAAATAAAGGAAATCTAGAAGAATTGTGATTTAAGTGTAGGTTTTCTACTTCCTAATTTTATTTTTAAATTATTTCATAAAAAATGTGTGAGTTTTACCTCTAAATTATTTAGGATTGCGAAATTTTGCTTCCAATTATTTATAAATACATACATAGTTCAATAACCATAAGCCTAGTACTCAGACCGACGAAAAGTGTTCCTAAGAATTGAGCCAAAACGAGAGGTCAATACTCACCCTCTCGCTCTATCGTACTGCGTAGAAACACTTTTCGTGTGTCTGAGTACGGAGCTTAACTGAAAAAAGTCGAAATACTTTATTTCTCAAGTCAAAAATTAAAAATGAAAGCTTTAACATTTTAAAAAGGATTCACCGCTAGAACCCTTTGAGAATTACAGAACTTTCGTAAAAAAAAGTATTAAATAAAAAACTTATTTGCATTTCTAATTTGCTCAAGTTGATTTTCTTTTTTTCAGTGTATGTGTTTTAAGCCAAGTAAAGCTTTTGAATTTTACATAAATCTCTTCCGGTTGAAAGAGCAGAGGCTCAAAAAAGTTCACATATGTATTTTGCAAATACATATTTCGCTTATTATTTTTTCTTTTTTCGGTGTATTTATATTTATTGAGTGTTAGCATGCTTGTGTGTGTGTGTGCGTGCGTGTGTTAGTACATGGCCAATATACAATTTTGTGCCATCGGCCACCAAAAACTGAGGGCCACACCAACAACAAAAACAACAACAACAATTGCAGCTACGAAGGTCGTCGCCGTCAGTTTATTGTTACCTCTGCTTCGGTCGCTGCCTCTGCCGCAGTCAGCGTCGACGTAGACGTCAACAGCGATAGCATCGCAGAATTCCACATAGAAAATTGAGAAAACTGCATTAAATTTTCGTCTACATTCGCCATTTTGCACTCCCTCTCCCTCTCCCCTTCCACTTCTCCCACCTCTTGTGCAGCAGCTCACTTCGCTCTCTCCCTCCCACTCTTTCGTCTCCTCCTACTCCTCCACTTCCGCTCCCTTTTGTTCGCTTCTTGTTTTGGCTATGATTTTGTTGCTTTCCCATTCACTTAGCCGAAGTTTTCATCCATACATATAAACATATTCAAGCCAAGACAATACAGGTCAACCATTTAGGTTAAGGAGGAGAGGGTTTTAAAATAAAATTGTTTAATATATAATATATAATATATTTCCTTTCTTTAATTAAAATTTTTCTTTTTATTATAAAGTATTACTTTATTATTTATGGATCTTCAATAACGCATTCAAATACATATGAACAAATTATGAACTCGAATAATTATTTGTTTTAAGTCCAAAAAATATTGTTTGTTATACCCTTGCAGAGGGTATTATAATTTTGACCAAATGTTTGCAACGCAGTGAAGGAGGCATCTCCGACCCCATAAAGTATATATATTCTTGATCAGCATCAGCAGCCGAGTCGATTTAGCCATGTCCGTCTGTCTGACCGTCTGTCCGTCTGTCGGTTTCTACGCGAACTCTCAGTTTTTGAGTAATCGAGCTGAAATTTTCAGCATAGTCTTATTTCTTTAGCACGCAGTATATATGTCGGAACGACCGAAATCGGA
Source organism: Drosophila tani (assembly GCA_008042535.1). NCBI lineage: Eukaryota > Metazoa > Arthropoda > Insecta > Diptera > Drosophilidae > Drosophila > Drosophila tani. The sequence goes on along the minus strand of VNJO01011558.1, from coordinate 170 downwards.
CTACTATATCCTATAGCTGCTATAGGAATGATGGCGAAATTAATGTAAAAAAAATTTTAACTTCTCTGTTTTTCAACGTATTTCTATAAATTTTGAGATATAGCAGTTTTTTATGGTTCTAGAATTACGTTTTTAATTTCATTAAGATCGGACCACTATATCATATAGCT